>VZRQ01011074.1:196213-370839 GCA_013397975.1 Machaerirhynchus nigripectus | reverse complement strand
TCGTGTACCCGCCAGGTGCCCCCTCTCTGCCCGCAGCATGACTGTGCCTCACATGACCTGCCGCCGCCGCCTCCCTCCCCCCCCCTTCAGCTCCGCTGCAGATTTATTCAAGTTATTCATCACCTTCTCTCCTTCCTCCCCACCCTCGGTCCAGAATATTCCTGCCCGCTCCTTCCCCTGCGCATGGGGAGGAAAGCGGAGCGTGCGCGCATCCCCCTTGCTGGGGGCCGCCTTTCCCTTTGTGCCCGGGGCGGGCGGCTCGCCCCGGTGCCCCGCTCCATCGCATCCCCGGCGGGGTCGCCGCCAACGGCTCCCCTCACGCCCCGAAATGGCCGCCGCCCATGCCGCAGGCGCCTTCAGCGCCGGTGCCGGGGCAGCGATGCCCGGAGGCGGCCGGGTCAGGTGGAATCGTTCATCTGCATCCACATGCGGTGTGTCAATATGCGTGTGTGTGTGGAGGAGCTTCTCATGAAAGCTCCAGAGGAACCGCACCGAAGCGCTGATTTAAAAAAAATAAAATGAAGAAAGAAAGAAAAATGCTGTTCAAAACTTACTAAATGGGATTGAGGTGAAATCACCCGACCTTTCACTGTTCCAGTGCCGGCATCCTCAGAGCCAAGCTCAACACGCCCACCACAGTAGGGCTGCTCCCATCCCGTCCCATCCCATGCCAAACGGAGCTAGCTTCTCCCCATCAGTGAGCAATAGCCACCTGATCTCCAGAGACGCTCGATGCACACGTGCCTGCCAGGAGATTTTCCTTCGTGTCCTTGTACCTGTTGGTTTGCACAGAGCTGCCTGGCAGGTATCTCATGGCCCCAGAAGCCCAGTGGATCCCCCCCACGGGCATTTGTCTACCTCTCCTGTCAGTGGAACCCTCTCCAGCCAGACTTTCAAAGCTCAATAGGTTGGGTGTCCTGCATTCCTGCGGAGAGGGGGACAGGTTCACTCCCTCTCCCCCGTTTCTCCAGCAGCCCGGTGTGCACCATGCCTGGAGACCTACTTGTGTTCCCAACTCCTGGCAGCATGGCCTTGTCTCCAAACATGCATCCATGAGCTGGCAGGAGGTGTCTCAAATCACTGCTGTCTGGTTTGCCTGAAATGGTGATGTTTTTGCAGGACTTGAAGGGCTCAGGCTAATGGTATAACCTGAGTGTGGAGCCCGCTGGTCAGGATGGTCAACAGGGCATGGAGAAAAAACAGGGCTTGGCTCTTGCTGCAGTGAATATTTAAGCACATAAGGAAGAGTAGTAGAGCTTTAATGGGAAAAAAAGTTGTGAGAGTCCAAGGTATTATATCATATAGCTGAGTCATTAGAGAGTTCTTGTGGGAGATGTAAATGTTAGTTCCTTCAGGCAGAGAGGAGATTTGAGTCTCCCATGTTTAGTGTGTGGCGTTTAATCACCGAGGAACTAAAAAGCTGCTTTTCTTGCTCCATTTTGTGAAAAGGGCAAGGATTCAAGGTCACACACAGTGGGAGCTTTTGCTGCCTGTTCCTGAATTTCACCCTTCCATCTTGCCTCTCCCTGCTAACCTGGCTTATCTAGCTCTCATTTGGTGTGGGGATAGGGGTGGCATTTGAGAAAACCCTGCCTTTTGCAGTTTAATTCCTTTTATCTGGAATGCAGGCATTCAGCTCAGGTCTCCAGGTACCTGAAAGGTAGACTTGCAACCCTTGTCCCTTCCGTGGCTGTACTGCCTTTCTACAGACACTAAAGAACAGTTGACACATAGTTAAATAAGGTTCTTCTTTTCCTGAGGGCAAGACAACATTATTTTTTAAAACTGATAATCAGATAGAAACCCATACTTAAAGACCACACTATGTGAAAGTAAACTGCCTATATGTAACCCTCACAGATTTCAGGACAGCATCACAAAGGTGCCCACAATCTCTCTACGTCTTGATCCTTGGTGCAACACTGAAGTCTTAGATTGTCTTTGATGAGATACTTGCATGTGTAAACATTTTTGAGATGAGAGCTCGACATTGCAAGCCAACTGCCATTATAAATTCCTCTTCTTGTAACTTTCCCAGAACAATTTCCTTTGAGGAATTGAGTCTTCTATGATGAGCCGCAGCACAAAGATGATTTTTTGAATGTTTGAACAAAGTCCAACTACTTTTAAAGCACATAGGCTATGAATACAGATGAGTTGGTTTCTAGACTTAAAAATTTGTGCAAAAGCTACTTAAAAAGGATGGAGCTGTAAAGTTTGTATGTACCTAATCAACATCAACAAGGCTGAAGAAGAATTAAAAGAGCAGTATTGTTATTGATTAAATGTTTGCTTTGCCTATGCTAATTAACATATATTCATTTTGCATAGTTGGGCTGCTTCTTAGCACAGTGTGTGAAACAGGTTTTTTTTTTTAATTGGGTCCATATAGTTCTCTTATAAAGAGAAACTGAAGAAAAAATGAAATTAGGTGTTAACTGCATAATGTCGTCACTGATCTGTTAACAATCAAAATAATGGTCTAGACTAGACAAAGCACATCTGAAGTGGCATGTTTGAAATTAATTTTTTAATGCTGTTTGTAAATATGAACATTTTCATGTTACCTCCTTTTTCTTTCCTTATCTATTTTCTTCAGGTATAAGCTTACTTCTCTTTCTTTCATTTTTTTGTAAGTGTTAGTCTAAGCATAAAAATGGGATTTTCAGATTAACAATTTTAATTTCTTTTCATATCCATTTAACTATATGAAATTAAAATTAAACCACTGAAATTTATAATTGTTTTGGGTTGTGTTCTTTACTTGTTCACGGTGGGAAAAGAAATTTCATCATATACCTAATTTACAAAACACCACATATTTAAAAATTCAGCCACCATACAGCTGACCATGTGTAGAAAGTAAGTGAAATTACCCAGCAGTTATTCCAAACAGGTCTACCTGCTATTTTTTAATTAACTGTATTGATCAGCCAGCTGGAACCAGAGGTACTTGTGTCATCACTGGATGGATTCAGCAGCTTGTTGACCACGGTCACTGCTCATGACTACAGGGCAGACAATCCTGAAATCCCATCATTACCTCAGCTGCAGACCGAGGACTGCTGGAGGGCTGCCAGGATAGAGGAATCCCTTTGGATTGCATCTCCTACATACATGCTCCCCAAATGAACAAGCACAGATGAGCTTGATGCAGTCCTTGCTGCCAGGCAGGGAGAGTGAGTGTCTGGAATAACACTTATTTCAACTTTAAAGTCTTATGATTTGGGCTAGTGCAAGAGAGTAAGATCTTCACAGTGTAAATATTTAGAGATCTGTCTCCTGTATAGGTAATGCTTCTTCAGACAGGAAACAACAAGCTTTGTTACCTCCACAGATTCTCCAAGGATACCAAAAGAAGCAGTATTTTAATATTTTCTTTCTTTGGCTCCTTTATTATTTGACACAGTTGTGTGCATTCATCCTAGCATATGCAGTAGTTTGCGTCTTTGTACAGAGTAATTACAAAGCCAACAAGCAGGAATACTGTGGGGGTTTTACTCAAAACAGTCAGAATCATGACAAATCAGTCTGATGAGTGTTTTAAATCCTGTGTGACTGCTTCATAAATAATTTTTTTAAAACTTCAGTGAAAAGAATTTTTTTTCTATGAAGCTGCCATTGTTGAATTAGACAGAATGCTTCTCTCTCTCTCTGTTCATTAATATTGCTGACTATAGTCTCTAAGTTGATTTGCAAAGATGTATATGCAATTTTTTTTTCCTTCTAAGAGAAGTAGTCATAAGAAAATTCTCACCTTTCAGCCCTGAAAAAGTGGTAATTCTGCTTCTGCATTTTCTTAGAAAGTTCAAGTCAAGTCTTGATCTTCCTTTCTTGTTTTGTTTTTAGTTGGCTGGTTAGTTGGTTGATTGAGTTTACTGATTCCAAAACGCCTACTGAGATATTTTTCATCCCTTATTTTAATTCTTATTAAATAATGTTGAACATTTCGGAAAGAGACGTTTTCACACAAGTTTTTATTAAATAAATGCTTGCAGAAATCAACAATTCTAGCAGTCTTTTTAAAAAGAATCAGTTTTCTTTAGACTAGTAAGGTATACTCAAATGCCAGTGTACACAAAATCATATCTTTCTAGATCACCTGGAAAAGTTGTTTTAAAATATTCATTATACCTGCACTTGGGGAATGTGGCCAAGTAGGTAGTCTTTTTTTAATGGGGATTGCATTCAAATCCAGATTTCATGAAAGACATCTAGAAGCTTTATCATCACTTTACACTTTATAGGCATGAGGACTACATACAGGACTATATAGGCTATATTGTGGGAGCAAGGGTTAAAAGTAAATCCTCCACCAGCCCATGACTAATGAATTAACAGCCTGAAGATCACCACGATTTTATCACTGTTATCATCTTTCTCTCCTTTATTCCTCCATTTTCCCTTGAGTTTGTAGTCAACTGATGAACTTGCATCTTACAGAAGTGCCAAGTTAAGGAAAGTATTTCCCAGATACCTCAGCATGCAACTGTAATGAAAGCAGTACCACTGTAGTGTGAGATCATTTATTTAATTAAGTGTTTGTAGAGTACAGGTCTTAGATTGCTAACTGTTTGATCTTTGATTAGTCAGCCAAATGGTATATATAATTAAGCTGAAGATTAAATAAAATAGATTATCAAATCATTGGAAAATTGTCCAACAGTTAAATAGGCCCCCCCCCTGCCCCCCCCCCCCCTTTTTTTTTTTGTCTGGAAAATCAATGAGCAAGGTAGCAAGTCAACCTTTTTTTTAAGATTAGTTGTAGGTTTTATGAATTAATCATGAACATTTGCATAGGACTGTTTTAAAATGCTGAAAATGTGAGCTCTTAGTTTGTAGTTCTCAGTTGCAAAGATTGTGTGGAATTGTTTTCTTTTGACTGATCCTAACCCTGATAGAGGAAAGCACTTAGGAAAATGCTTTGTTTAAGAATGTACTTTGTGTTCCCTCACTGCACTGGGAATTTTGTGATGTCTAAAAGTTCTGTGATTTATGTGTGGTTTTCTTGAATGGTCAGGGGTGAATGTGTCTGTTGTGATAAGGCACAAATCTTTAAAATCTCAGCCTAGAATTAAATTTTCTTTTTTCCCCTGAAGAGATGGGTTTTTCGATGCCGAATTCTTTGGAAAAGTAGAATGTGTAGTTAGTTAGTATTTAGTACAGCCACACAACTTTTGTCATATTATCACACAGTAACTGGAGGCAGATAGGATGTCCTGATTGTGGAGGGTACAGAGAAATTCTTCTTGAACTCATTTAATTGTCTGAAGCTTGTGTATCTGTAATTTTCATCTCCCTTTTGGCTGTGTCAACAGTATTTCTGTCCATTTAAAACATATTCTGTGGGAGCAAGTATTTGTTTGCAGAAATCCAGAATTTTCTATAGGACAGTACTTGAGCAAACTTCTTTGTTTTTAGTATGCATTAGTTGTAGTGTAACTGAACTGCTTACTGAAAGCAAGCACAGACTGGTCATGAGCACAGCAGAAGTAAACACAATTTTTATCAGTAGTCACTTGGTATGTTTCTTGAAAACTCCAATAATAAAAGTTATTAAAAAATGCTACCTTTTTTCTCAGCTAAAGGACTTACAAACTCATTCACAATAACAGTAAATTTAATTCTTCTGCATCTGTGAGGTCTTTGGTTCATTTCCCTACGTTATGATTTTTCAGGCATCTTTTCTCTGATTATCTCTGCATTTTGAATACTGTAAGTGTCACTTTTGCTTCTGCACACATACACTGACAAGTCTTGAAAGTCATATTAAAAATGTCCTTGTGAGAAACAGGTTTAGGATTTCCAACTCAAGCACGAGAAAAAAATTTGCCTTTATCACTTTCAGTAGAACAAAAGATGTGCAAAGTCCTGACAGTTCAAACACATAGTCAGAGGCTTAACTCCAGTCATGTGAATAGTCCCTTTGACTATAAACTTTTGGTCACTAAACCCCTAAAAACTTAACATTAAATGTGTAAATATTTGTAGGCTCAGAAGACAAAAAGATGAGGTATGCGCTAAGGTGTGGCCTCATGGAGCCTTAGGATTTTGTTGACCTTTAGTTGGTGACATTGTTCAGTCCTTACCAAGAAGAAAGTTGCTCCTTATTGCTGTCAATATTTTTTTGTAAGATGCTGACATTTTGTCTGATGGAGTTTTTTGTCTTAGCTTAAAAACCAGCCCTGCAGTATTTCATGGCTTTAGGATCAAGATACATTACCTCGTTTCCAGTTTTACCTGTTATTAAGGCATTTTAACTGTTGTTCCTAAGAAAGGAGAGAATTCCCTATTTTAAATAAGGCATCAAACAAAAATGCATGCTGCTATTGATTGGAAAGTGCTTTATTCCTGCTCAGTTTTAATACCTTTATTAGTAGTTTCAGCATGGAAGCGCTGATGAGAGTTTAAAACCCACTGGGGTTACTTGCCACATCTCACTGCTGAATGAATTCTTAGATAATACATGAGGAAAGGCAGAAATAGTGTCAAAACACACTTCAGACTGTGCTGATGAAGGAGCCCATCCTACTTGAATAAAGGGCAGTATGTCAGTGTGTCTGTCCTGTGAGACAAAATATGGTGACACCGTAAGTGAAGGAATTGCTTCCTGCAGCAAACACCCCCTGCCCAGTGTCTTCCAGTTGTCTCTTTTAAACCATCTGTGGGAAGCAAAAGACAAATCCTGGTCAGCACGCATGCTAAATCGAGCTCAGAAACATGCAGAACACTTGCTCTCAAATTGACAGGTGCCTCCTCAGCAGCCTAGCAAGGATGGTCAAAGGGGAATCCTTGGTGAGAGGACTTCTGACAACTCCCTCTTGGCGTGGGCTGCAGGAGATGGTACTTTTTTCTTGGTGCACAGAGGAGGAAGTTAATGGGATACAAATGAAATTCATAGACATGAAGATGAGAGGTGGTGTGTCAATCACACAGGTCCAGGAAATAACATGCCGACTTAGTATTTCCAGAAGTATATTTGCTTAGTTCACACACTTAGTAAACACAAAATTAGATCTGATTTTGGAATATAAAATGGATGCAAAGTAACATTTGTAATGTTTGGTGACATTTGTGAAGATGGTGTGGCTGGGTATGCCCTGTGAATTGTGACAATATAAGAACATTGTGGTACTAGAAGTATATTGGAGAACAGGAAATAGCCCAGAAAAATGCAGCAAAAAAGTGATGTTGGAAAAAGCAGGAGTTTCAGTCATGATGTGTGTTTGTCCTCAGGTTGAGGCATTAAATCACAAGATAATCACCTGTGACTGGTTTTAAAGGGGAGGGGTAGTATTCCAAAACTCAAATTCAGCTCACCCCTAGTGAGGTACCGGAATTAGAAGCCTTGCTGTAAACATTGCTTGTAGAGAGTAGGAACATTCACCTGCAAGCTCTGCATCCTCTGGAGCTGTCTCCACTGACTGCTAGAAGAGCCCAGGGTAATTAGATGTCTAGCATGTGTCTAGGGACCTAGGCTAAGGTGGGAGGTATGTGAGCCCATGGCATCAGAAAAAGAATATTTAGACTGAACATCAGAACGAACAGTTTGGGAGGTACATTGGACACTAACTGTGAAAGACAGCCCGTGAGAAAGTGGTAGAAAATCAATTACTGTGACACTCAAATTTAGCCAAGATGAATTACTAAAGAATTGCCTGTACAGAGTAATCCTATGCTTACCAAGAGAGGGTTCATATAATCTGAAAGATTATTCCTACCATTAATATATACAATACTCTTATCTGGCAAAGGACAACAATCAATAATTGAAGGCTCTTACCTGATACTAGGATTAAAGTGACAAGTGATTATCCAGAGCAGGAAAGAATGTGATTTTATTCTTTAACATTATGCTGGGGAATAAAATCACATTCTTTATACAGATAAATCTATGCACGTATATAAACATGTGCCTATGTATGTAAATATTTATATCTGTGGTTTTATATGTGAAAATATACATTGTATTATTTTATATGTATAATCTTGATATGTTTCCGAACCGAGGCTTGGTGGTGCTCTCATTGTCTGCTAATTGACATTTCTACCTCCTCCTGCTGTCGGATGGTATTAGCCAAAAGTGCTTTGGGCTTGGTTTGGCCTGGCCTGTGCAGGTGAGAGCTCCTTCCCATGTTTCCTGTCTTCCTTCTCCCCAAACTGGACATCTCTCTACAGTCCATGTGAACATGGCCTCCCAAACCTAACACTGGCAGGTAGATGAAAGCAGATTTGTGGCTTCAGCCCTGGATTCATGTTGCTGATGTTGCCATCTTTTCTCTGCTCTGGCATCCACTGTGTTTAGAGGCAGTGATGCTTCATGCTGATTTAAAAAGTGTTTAGGAACACCAAATCTGTACTGTACAAATTTCTTCACTGTACAGCTTCTGACAACTATCCTAACATACCTTTAACCTATCATTTAAATTACGTACTGTGTTCCTTAGCACACTTAAATGCATTTGTTAAGGTGCTGATTCTGGGTTTTTTTCTTTGTTTGTCTTCTATCCTACTTTTCACTTACTTTCTGTAACTCCTTCTCTTTTCTGATGCTTGGAGTATTTTCTTTCTCTGCAAAACTTCCCCTTAGCTTCAGTCCTAGCACAGCTACACATAGCTGCCACCACTTTCAAAATACTGCTTTCAGGCTTCCAGTTAGACCAGCTTCTTCTCGGGTAGGGTCACACAGAGGTTATGCTGCTTCTCAACTAATCCTCTGAGGCCTAGAAACAGGTTTTTCAAGCAGAATAAATAACTCTGCTGAGCCATTACACTCATTGCAAAGTGTTAAATAGCTGATTTCAGTGTTTTTGTAGACAATGATGAGTGAATACTGCATTTTGTTTCTTTTTTTAGCCTGCTTTCCTAAGGAAACAAAGCTTACACAACTATTCTGCCTGGCTGTCTGTCTGCTTGTCTGTCAGCCCCTCTTCAATAACTCTGAACCTGTTCGTTGATTTCAGACTGGAATAGAGATCCCAAAGGTATGCTAGCACTGAAGTTCCTGCACTTCTACAGCCTAGGAAAGGACGAGGTCCTAACACAGGCTCCAGGGAACAACAACCAACCCCACGGCCATTTGGGGTGGCAGTGGCCGCAGCAGCGCGGTTCAGCCTGCAGTGTCTGACCAGCCACCACACAGCCCTCTCTGGGCACAAAAAGAGCTTGAAGAGCAGCAGTGTTCTGGTGAGGAGAAAAATGTTGATGAATTGGAAAGGAAGGGGGCCTGCTCTGTAGCAGGGCAAAAGTCTGTAGGCAAGCCAGTATTGTTACTACTGTTTTCATGGAACAAGTGCATTTATGACAAAGAGAGACGCATGCAAAAAGAGTTTCCTTCTCTGGAGTCTTTCTCTTCATGTGTATGCACATCACATACTCATGGTGCATGTGTATTCATTTTTCAGTTGGTTGGCTTAGTGTTGGATTTGGGTCACTAGGTGCCACTGAAATATAAACAGATGTTAATAATATTGCAGCAGGAATGTGAGATTTCTGGTACCCAAGAGATGGAGCCTACAACTTGCAATTTTCAGAGTCCTCATGGGCATTCAAGTTTCCAGCTCCTCCGAGTCTTAAATCTTCTCAGCATTGCTACAATTTTCAGCTGTTTATCCTTGCAGGAGGCTGTTCTTCAGATATCCCAGTGTGCAGCTACTTGGTATTTGTCCTCTGTCTCTCTTTGTGCTGTGGAAGATGAGACTTTGCAGCTGCTGGTTAGCAGACTTCATACTCTAAGATTTAACATCTTCATGCTTTAGCCATGGAGGTCATGGTCTGAATTCTCAGTTGCCTCTACTGATAGCAAATAAGGTAAATCATCTGATTCACATGGTAAGCAATAAAGGTGCACATAATTACAGTGTCTTAAAAAACCAATCACGGTGGCAAGTACTACAAACAAACTAGAGAACAAAATCTGAACAGCTAAATGAATGCTAAAAAAAATACTCATGCATCTGGCATCCAGGGCTGGGGGTTGTTGTATCATATCTGAAATGGGTTGCTAGTGGGAGTGAATTCTAAATAAGGTGCCATCAGCTAAACAAGTCATTCTGTCAGAAACAGATTTAATGAGGCCTATTTCCTGGAGGTTTGTACTTCATACTTGGATTCTCCATTGTCTAAAATGGTAGTGACCTTGATCCAAGCTTTTCTCATGGATGGGACATTCTTAAGCCCTTCCCTTTTGAGTTTCTCTGCCAGTGGCTGTACTAAATCAAACAGTCCCAGGAAACAGTTCTGGCCACTCAAATTCAACTCTCTGATGTCATATTATGGCATCATATTATGTCTCTACTGTCATATTATCCAATTGGTGCTTGGCATGCTGCTGACCTGTGTCTGTAACAGTCTCCCAAATGGATCCAGAACACAGTGTGGGAGTGAGCTGTGGCCAAAGCCATCTCCATCAAGTAGTTGGCCACCCTGTTTTGGAGGGCAAGAGCATTCAGTAGTATGTGGCATGTGCTGTTCACAGCCTGCTGCCCTTAACAGCAGAAAATGGTCTTGGAAAATTTAATGTAGGGATATAGACATATGCTATAGGATTTACACCTTTTCCTTTGGACTACTGATACACTAATAGAGCTTTTGTCCATGAACTAACTGCCTATGTATACAGACCCATAGAAAATAAGCATGTTAGAAATCTCTGCTCTGCTGTCAGATTTGGCTGGAAGTGACTGAGAGCTTCAACATTACTAGTGGGTGATGGACAGCGATGAGAAGGGGAATTCATAGACGTGCAAATGTACACACACATTTATGCATGTACGTGCCCTTGCATGAAGGCTGCAATCACAAACCTTTCCTAAGGAAATCAGGCTAGAAATGTCGTGGACAAACATAGACTGGTCAGTCTGGTGGAGTGTGCTCTGTCACCAATCTTGGCAGTTTCAATGGGGCTTAGGTAAAGTAAGCTGTAACCTGGGAACCTGCCCTTTTGGAGCTCTACATTTGCTCAAGCCCCTGCAACTACTTCAGTTGCACTGAATTTTATGTGGAAAAAGGCTGCTGAGAATTGACACACACTTTTTGAGCACATTTTACTACATTGTTTAGCAAGCAATCTATGACTGTGGGTGTGCAGAGATGTGCATTAAGCCATCTTGGGGTCTCCCATCAGTGTAGTAATCCAAAGCTTGACACAGATAGCAGAAGCCACTTGAGGAATGGGGTGTATTCTTGGCTGGTGAGCTTGCCCTGAGCTAGTGCACACGGTAGCATATGCAAGGTGGCTCAAACAAGGTTGGGTCAAGGACATTGCAGTGTGCCAGAATGGCCTACCCAGACAGCGCCAGCACTTGGCACAATCTAGAACTTGTGTGCTATTGCTGTTCATTTCCAGTTTGAAGTACCCTCCTGCCCTTTGAAGTCGCAAAGAAAGCTTCGAAAGCATGATCCACTATAAACTTGGGTAGCAAACCCTCCTGAGTCTGCAAGCAGCTGAACCAAAGGTTGCGAGCAGCAAGAAGATAGTTTGTACTTTCTGTAGCATGGCATCTTCAAGGGGAGGGTTTAAGACGTCAGCGTTGGCAGGTTACATCTCGTCTTTTCCATAGGTACAGTTTACATTCACAGCCTGAACCTGCAGCTCATGGTTCCCTTGATATACTATCCCTCCCTCCATCCTGCTTCCCCAATGCCAGAATGTGGAATTGTAGATATTCTACCAGCTGGGAGTGGTTTATTTATCCTGCACAAGGGAAAGAGAAAACATTTGCACGTTGTTTTTTCACCCGCATTCTGAGGAATTTCCAAACAATCTGTGCTGAAAAAGAAAAGTTTCCTCATGGATTTCCTCAAGGACTCGTGAAAATCCAGGTTCTTCATGATTTGGATGGTGATTATGATTTTTTTCTGTCTTTTCAGCAATCAACAGAAGATCAAAATGGCAGCCTTAAAGACAGGGTGGCATAGGAGCAAGAGTACAAGACATTACAGCCTGTCAAGATGGTATTGTTCAGGGCTGTCAAAATTAAAGGCAATTTATGCACTGTAAGGGCAAGCTAAAATCAAGGCCTTGCAACTGCAGAAGAACCTAAACATTGTAGTAGTCTAGCTGCTAGAAATATTTCATTGACTGAATGTTAATGCATCTGTGGGATTTTCAGGAGTGCACATTGAGGGCAGCAGAAAATGGAATGGAGTTTAATCTGGAAGGAGACAAGAAAATGATGTCTTTCCCTGTTAGAATCAAAGCCAAAGAGAATTTGGATACTTTCCATTACTCAGAACTGACTAAGCCTCTCTTTTGAATTTATTGTAGTGTCTATTGCAGAGATGCCAGCAAAGCTATCCATCAAATGCTGGGAGGGAAAAAACACAGGTGCTCTCCTGACCCAGCTATTTATAGGAAAGGCTGGCAATCACATGTGATACAAATGCCCTGGTTGTGTTTTTACATTTCAGAGCTCTAAATCCAGCTCATTGGCTGAAAACACAGCTCAAAAATGATAATTGGCTACCAGTTGTTGCTGTTTAGCAAAGTTGAAAAAACAGGAATTAAATTTAGCTACTGGAGACTGGGAAAGGAGGAGAAAATTTGGGAATCTTTGTAGAAAAAATACTGGTTTGAGAGAAAGGTGTAAGGGCACCAAAGAATTTGCATGGTATGTTAGTATAAGCATAATAATATTTTATCAAAACCTGTACATCCAGTCATATGCATATTTAGGATGCAGAAAGTGTTATGGCTTCTAGATGCAGACCAGGATTTGAATTGGCACATATTTCACTAAACTTCCCAGAAATGTTCTATTTGTTCTTCTGCTGTTTGAGGAAATCCCAGGTAAACTATTTTTTTCAAAGATGATGATTGTTGCCGTAGGTTTTTGAAAGTTCTCATAATTTGTTAATTCTTAAGGCTAAAAATTATAATAAGTATGAGAGACATCTGGGATTAAATCAGAAAAGTTTGGAGCCTACTGAAGGAATCATTTAGAGTTTTGCATAATGATATGAACATGTTGCTTCCTTTCTTAACATGACAGCTATTGTCTCTGTTTCCATAAAAATTGTTTCAGTATATTTTTAACCACTTTTTAAAGTAAATCTAAGCAGATTGCAAAGCCAGCAACAAATAAAGCCGTTTCAGATTTTTACCTCTCTCAGGAATCTTCCAGCAGTTCTGCTAAAAATGATGACCTACTTTGGGAGAGATTTCCACAAGTCTTACAGGACTCAGAGTTCTCCACTCCATTATTATTTTTTTTCTGTATGCTTTAAGCAAGGAATTTGTTAGCAAGTCACATAATCAGGAGCATAAATTGCTGCTGGACAAAAAAATAAGTGCATATTTATGAAATAAATAAATTTTAAAAACCCAAAACCAGCTCCTATTCTGCATTGTGAAAGGGATTCTGCTTGTTCAAAGGCAGCAGACTCTATGCAGACTCCCTGCTCACCTGGTAAGTTAGTAGAAAAGACAGCATAAACAATGGGTGTGGACAGCAAATCCAAGGATATTCGGTTTCGTGGGAACACCAGAAGTCTTAGAGCCTCTGCCTCAGCTGATCTAAAGAAACAGAAAGAGTTTAAATGGAAGGAGTGTAGATTTAGATTGGATATTAGGAAAAATTTCTTTACTGTGAGAGTGGTGAGGCAGTGGCACAGGTAACCCAGAGAAGCTGTGGATGCCCCATCCCTGGAAGTGTTCAAGGCCAGGTTGGATGGGGTCCTGAGCAACCCGGTCTAATGGAAGGTGTCCCTGCCCATGGCAGCAGGGTTGGAACAAGATGATCTTTAAGATTCCTTCCAACCCAAACCATTCTGTGGTTCTGTACCCCAGCAGTACTCTATTCTGCCTTGTGCAAACTCCCATCTTTCAGAAAAGCACTTGAATACCTTCAGGGAACTAATAAGGTGACTATAACTATACCAAGATTTTGGTCACAACATGCCTCTGACAGCATTTAAACCTGTGCCTCTGGTTTCTGGTGTGCCCGGTATCTAGAAACGTTCCTGTAGGGCAGCGATGATGACCGGCATCCTTCTCATGAAAGGCTTTCTCTACAGAGCAGAAGGGCCCCTGCCAGCAGGATGTCCAGGAGCACTGCCCGAGCACTGTTTCTATAAATAATGTGCTGTGACCATTTTACTCATCTTGTTGAGCAGCATGGTAGAAAGTGAAAGCCCTACACCTCATGTAGTATTTTTTTAATCTGCTTTCCAAAAGATTTGAAATATCTGTGAGTGCATATTTTTCCCATTTTTTTTCTCCAGACTCCAGTAATAATATATACTTCCAAACAATATGGGAATTTTAATGTATTTGATAAAAAGATAGAGGTCCCAAACACCTTTAGTTTGCACAAGCTTAATGCAGTAGAGGAGAAAGGTTGTAGTGTTAACTTTTACTCCTGATATGACATGAGACTGGAGAGAAGTGTGTAAGAAAGAGAGAGAAGCTCTACTGCATAAAAGACATTGCATAAAAGCCCTATAGCCACAGCTCTCCTGAGTTTCACAGACACAGAGCTGCAGGGAGCCAGGCTCTCCTAGTCCTGCTGCAGACCAGCTTGCCACCCTGCACAGGAGCAGCTGCAGAGGGAGGTTCTGTAGCCATTACTAATGCAAGAGCATATGTGATGATGATTTTATATTACTGACGTAAGGTAGGTGGGGAGGTGACACACCAAGCCCCACACCTGCCCCAACACCGTAAGGTCTCTGTGGAAAGCCAGCGCTAGTCACTCACAACCTCAGAGGCTGTCAGAACTCTCTGAATGTAACTCTCTGTGTGATAAGCAATGTGTACATTGCTATGACACTATCGGAAGTTCTCCGTGCAAGTCATGCCACCTGGGAAGGGCAGTCTCATTCTGGAAGGTAAGCCTGGCACTAGCTGTACATCCCACACCCAGACCATTTTTAAAGTATGCTTAAATGCTTGCAAATACAGTTCAGGGTCCCTTAGTAGCCTAGTAGAAGAAAGAGTCCTGTGAACTCTACAGTTTGTTGGCACACAGTGAAACCCTGATACTGTGGGGTGCAATAGCAGTCTGGGAAGACTGAGGTACCTAACAGAACAGCATCTCAGAAACCAGCTGTTCACCAGTTCTAGCCTGGACTCCTGTGGTTAACATCATGCTTCAAAGAAAGTTTAAGTGACAGCTTGGGCATAGGCAGCTATCAAATCCACTTTAAGTTCCTGGGTGGGTTTTTGTTGTTTTTTTTTAATGCTTTACTTCCATAGTAATGTTTTCTGTTCATAATCAAAGGTGAAAACCTTTCCTTAGCAATAGCAAAACTACTTTTATTTGGAGAGTGTCCAAAGCATCTAAAACGGATGTGAGTGAATCTGTTGGGGTGTGGCACCATTTTTTTTTTCTCTGGTGGAACCAAGCCAAACAAAGAGGTATTTTTAGGCAGAGCCTGTGGGTACCCTCAAGCCCTGAACAGTTCATCAATCCCAGGATCCATCTCCAATCAGAGAAGTCAGTTTAAGAGCTGGTGTTCTTTTACGCTGGGGAGAGGTACACAAAAGGAAGTCTTTTATCTGGTTTACCTAGTGTGTGTCTCTGTGAGGGGCAAGCAGTAAAATTACATTCCACAACTCTGAGAAATATATAGCATCACATTGTATGTTCACAGTGTTTATGAGGAATTACTTGAACTACACAGACCAAGAAATGCAGGATTTGAAAAAACCCCAAAAACTAGTATCAGTTTCTTAGAGTGCTGAAATAGCAGAAGGTAAGCTTATCAAACAAAAGCCTAGCTCTGCTGAAATCAGTAGGAGTTTTGTTTGGGCTTTTAAAAAAATGACCACCGTGAGCTAGTTTTTAGCTTTCACTAGGTAGGAACTACAAAGTGAAACTATATCCTTATACATTAGACAGGTATTTGCCAACCATGTTTGGGTTGGGATAAGAAAGAAATAAAATTTGCTCTCTTCTTCCTTTTCAGTCTTCTAATTAATTTCTGCTTAGTTCTGCACTGCCTTCTTCTGCTGCAAAGAGCGGACATTGAATTGGGATTGTGCGTGTTGACAGTCTCAGCTTGAGCCTTCCCGCGGGTTGGCTGAGATTTCACAATACATTTTTTCCCATGGTGTTTTCTGTCACATATTTTTTTAAACAAGCACTATTCTGTCAGCTATAGAGGACACAAAGAATAGATGTGCCGTAGAACAGCAAGCAAAAGGCAATTGCAAGGCTAAGATTTGAAAGATTATATAATTATATTGGCAACTCTCCTCTTCTGTAATCTCTTTATAAAATATATATTCTACTTATTAAACGTGCTATTCAAAGGAATAAAGGCAATTAAGGAACGTTTCATTAAACAGAATGATGCAATTTACCTTTGGCCACAGAAGCATAAGCTCTACTGACATTTTACAGAGTCACTGCCAACAGATCTGGACTTTGGCTTCAATCTAGAGGAAACAGACACCTGAAAATGAGCCCGGCTGAGCATCTACTTGCAGCCACATTAGCTGTGAAAACTATGACGGACATGCAGATCCACATGAAGTCATATGGCAAATATTTGGTGCCATTACACGTGCTGTAGTTCTTCCTGTTCAGGGAACTCCTGCTCAGATAATTTTTCCAAGAGAATAGCCTTATGGTGCAATCGGTATTGACACCATTGGTCTGAGCTTTGAAATCACTGATAAAATTTCTGTTGTCTTGAACAGAAGCAGTATGGAGCCAGGAAGCCATCGAGATAAAACACCACACACTACTTTGAAATTTAAGGAAGCGTTAAGGTCAGAATAATAACTTTCATTAAGTATGACAAAAATCAATGCCATTTGCACTGTCCAGCTATTCAGCTTTGTACATGCAGATTATCTGCATCTGGTTATCACACTTCATAATCCCAGCCTGGCACTGACTGAAAAAGTGCTTTACAAAACATACAGCCCAGGGCAGAAGACTCCATAAAGTCAATGTTTTTCTTACTGCTTTTCTTACTGATGTAACAACCCTCTTGTCATGACTTTTTTTTTTTTTAAGAGAGGGAAAAAATAGATTATATAAAATGATAGCATAAAATTGATCCAAAATTTGGAACGCAGCCAAGAAAACTGCTGAGAAGACAGATCCTTGCTATCATGTGCTGAAGGTCAGCATGGGATCCATTGCAGAGCTTCTCTGTGGACTCTGGCTCCATCACTGTAGGCACCAGTGTCACCCTGTATAGGAACCACTATATTAGACACCAGGAATCAGTACTGTCAGCTCTTTGGGTGGGAGAAAGGTACCTGCGATTAAAAACTGCAGAGAGGTATGTTTTAAAAAATAAAAAAGAGATGGGGTAGAGGATGGAAGAACCATCCAGAAAGAAGTACTTCTATTTCTACCCATAGAAATACCCAAAGACCTACCTGTAACAAACAAAAAAAGTGAGCAATAGGAGCAGAGCTGAATCAAGTTCTACTCCAACAGGTCTCTCTGTTGAGGTGGTAGCAGTGCATCTCTTGCTGCTGGTCCATTGGCTGGCGCAGTGCTCTGGTTACTGATGGCATCAACATTTATTTTGGGATGATATGCATGCGGGGAGGAGGAAGGGATGATTTTGTTCACTGCAGCTTGCAAGAACACCCTGGGTCTTGATATTCCTGTACTGCAATCCATTACTTCCAGAAGAAACACTGGACAATCATTTGCTCTTGGGCTTGCAGGTTGAAGGTCACTTGCAGGTCCCTTCCCCTTGGCCTGTTTGTTAAAAGGAAAGTGGCACAGTGCCTGCTGTAGACTGGCCACATATGCTGCAGTGATGCAGCTGCCACCGGGTTGCAGAGGACAGGCTGGACATGATGGAGCTGCCCCCCCCAGCAGAGCAGTTGTCCCTGCAGCTCCCTTTGCTGATTGCATGGCAGCAACCACAATCTCACCTCATCTTTCTCCTTCCCACCTGCAGCATCCCAGACTTGACCCCCAGGGCTGGTGAGGAGGAGGTGAGGGCTTGCTGGGGATGAGAGGGGAGGAGGACAAGCAGTTCCAGATACAGATTTCAGAGGAAGAGAATGCATTCCAGTGTGGGGATGAACAATCCCAAATTCCAGGTCAGAAGCTATTTGCTTCTGAAGTCAGACTCCTTCCTACTCAGGAAGGTCAGCAACGTACAGCGTTGTTCAAACTACAGTGACAGAAACCTAGGTAAACACAAGTGATGAGAAAAGCCTGATGGAACGAGGCCAGAAGGAGGAACAAACTTCTTAAGCTTATTGGGCAAAGCCTGACTCGCAGCTTCCCTGCTTGGCCCAGGGGAAAGGGAAAAGGTGCAGTACATGCATCTGAACTCTCCTTCAGGAAGTGACATACTGAAATAATCTTTTGAAAGGATTTACACTTGCTGAATAGCCATATTTTGTTTCTCTAGTAATACCAGTACTTGTAACCAACTGCCACAAAACCTGTAGTATAAAATACTGTGGCAGACAACTCAGGGTTCCTCACAGCAATGAGTGTCCACGCGGGCTGGTTGCATTTTTATGTGCCAGCAGCCTGCTTGCTGTAGGAGGTATTGAGTTACAGTGAGCATGATGAAATGCTGTAATATATGAGCCTGGCTGGATGGGGCATTTCCAAGCAGACATCCCATCAGCAGCAAGGTTCAGGCTGCTAACAGTCACTGTCACGGGACTCTCCTGAGTCTTTTGGGTAAAGTAGCTTTTTAATTGCTTCTTCCCCAGGCACAGCAGAAAGTTCTTAGTGCATATGTCTCTTAGCTGAATTAGGTTGGTACTTGGCCAACCTTGGGCACAGAATTTTTTTGAAGAAACCTCGTGCTGTTGGCTGCATTAAGTGCTTCATAAGTGGGTGATCATTGCTGACACACATTAGTTAATAGAGGAGTTATCGTTCAAACACTGTGCTCAATAAATTTGAGTAAACAGGCATGGCTACAACATTGGGCAAAGTGTAAAAACCTATCTCTTGCAAGTTTTTCTTTTTCTAGTGTCATAAAATATGAGATGAAGTGTAACAATGATTTTACAGACCAGAAGAAAGCTTAAATAGCAGTAGAAGTAATCACTAAAAAAAAAAAAAAAAGGGTTTAATTCTTAAAAAAAGCCAAAACCAAAAACTATCTGTTATTTATTGGTCCCACCAGCATTACATACTGTCTGACCATTCAGCACAGCTTGCCTCTGACAGCTTGGTTCTAAGAAGGCTTTCTTAGGAGATGGAAAATCCCTTTGGACTTCAGTCTAGAGGAGTCCAAGCCCACAGTGTCCACATCCCAGGAGAAAACCCTGTTCCACGGGTGGTCCAGTCTCCATTCTTGATGAATATAAACCTCCCTGGGACACAGGTTCATGGAAGCAAGATGGTAGAACTAGCTGAGAGCAACTTTAAAGGCTCAGTGTTTAGGAACAGAGAATGTTAGGACTCCTTTTGTTTTATCCAAAATTAAATGCAGATGCTGCCCTCGGATCAAGGACCTGAACCTCAGGCTCTCCTTTCCTATGCAAGTTCTTTGCTTACTGGTGTTATTAAGAAGATGCCTCCATGGGTTATGCCATTTCTTATGTAATTAGCAGAAACAGGCTGTCTTTTCAAGGTCATTAATTGTGAGTCAAGCTCAAATACTCAGGGTTTTTGGGGACTTACGCTTATTTAATCTGGAAGCAGTATTTATTGAAATACACCTCTCCTCATTGTGGCTCCTAGAAAGTGAACATTCATTTCTGAATTTGAGGAAATCAAGAGCTTGGTATCCTAAGTACAAGCCAAAGTTTTATCCATAATGTTGACCAGAATATTTTCCATTTGTGTTGGCATGAAACCAGAACTGCTCAGTTAAGATGCAGTGATTTACAGTAGAGGTTGCTTTACAGTGTACAATTTTAACCAATATCTGTCTCCATCCCAGTATTCCACACTTCTGAACAAATGTTGCTGAAACAGTTCTGCAGGAGAGTGAATATCCTCCCTTCCAGCTGAAGGTCCAGCCCCACTGCTTGCTGCAGCCTCTAGGAAGTTTTCCATGGCTTCGGGATGCACTGCAGCTGGCTCAGAGTCTGTTCCTTTAAAGCAGCAAACTGGTTTAGCTAGCACAACCAGCGCTTTGCAGACAACTCAGCAATTACAGGATCATATAACTACAGTAAGAGGCTGATCTGCAAATTACTGTAATTATGAATATTTCTGTTGCAAGGCAAATTTACAGCCAGATATGTCACGTCAAAATTATTTTATTTTACGGGTAATTCTAATTTTGCAATACATTTCTAGAACTTCATTTTCCTGTTAAACAGGATTTTAATTTGGAGAGTCTACTACAGTGGTTGTGGTGGATTATTTTAGAATTCAGAGGCACGTTATGAAATACAAGCATGCTAAATCCTGATCCAAGACTGAATACCACAGTTAGGAATGGCAATTAATAGCATTATAAAGGTATTGGACAGTGTCTCAGAAAAGGATGAGTTGTCTCCAGTGCCTCCCATGTACTGAGATGAGGCTTCCTCTGCCATAAAAGGGAAGACACAAGCACCTCCAGAGAGCTCAGCCTTTGGAGGTATTAATGATAGAAAAAAAGAAGGAATGTGGGGTGCGACTGCTCCCAACATGTGTACCTGGCTTGAATGCCAAAAGCAAGACAGTGGGTCTTTTGTATGACTTTGAGTAAATCACTTTATTTCCCAGTGCCCGTTTTTATTTAGTTCTTCACCTGTACAGAGGTAAGTACAGAGAGGTTTGGGGAGAATATATTCACTGATGGCATTTAGGTTCCCAGAAACTTTGGTTAAATGGTCTTGCTCATTAATAAGGTGACAATTTCCTAATCATTCTTTTTATTACAATGTAATGTCAGGTAATCTGCATCATTGCTACCACCTCTGACCTTAGCTCCAGGATTGTGAAAGCAGTACAGACTGCAAAGTGGTGATTTCCATGGATTTAAGTCTTGTGGAACATACCAGATTCCAGCCATAGTACCATTTTTTAAGAAGACCTCCATGTTTCTGAAACATCAGCCGCCTTAAGAGGCCTTAAGGCCTCCAAAGCTTAAGGCACAGCTCAAATGTTTCTGAAGGTGATGTGCAGCGCAGCACAGCCTGTCTTCTGTGGACAACATGAACGAGTTCATGGCCTTTCCCTGCCCCATCCCTGATTGACATTGGGCAAGTGCAGCAGCTTCACCCAGCTCCCTGGTCGGCACAAGGCTGTGACCCAGTGCCAGTGGAAAGAGCTGTGACCTGGGGCCGCCAAAAGCAGGAATGAGCTGCTCACCTTTGTCTTCGTATTTAGTTACTATAGGTTCCCTCTCAGGAGGAAGCCAAAAAAACAACCCCCTCTCTTGCCAGCTTGTTCCTTAGCACTTAATGGGACAGGCTTGACCCGGTTTCCCCCGCGGCTTCCCCCCCTGTTGATTGCAGGGGGCTCGAGGCATGTATGGCATGCGGGGGCAGGCTGTGGGGCATGCTCTTGTCCAGTCCCAGGTGGAACCAATGACCTGGGCTGTTTTTTTCAAGGAACAGCTGCAGGCTGGGGCCGGAGCTGGGAGTCGGCTGCAGCAGTACACTGTGTTCCAAGGGCTTGCACTGCTGAGATGTGAGTGAGAGGTGCTACAATCTTTCAGCTCCCTGACATGGTGATAGAGGGTACTTTTACTCTGTATCCCTAAAAGGTCTCAGAAGTCATCACTGTGATACTCAGGAGCTCTCAGGTCTAATAGCCTGTCCCTGAGAAATAAAAACTTTGTTATGTCTTCTTTCCTTGTTGCAGAGAGAGCTGATAAAGATGGGGGGGTGGATTTACTTCTACCAGAGTCTGTTTTTCTGCTGGCTCAGGTGTCCAGCAAAATCTCTCTTCTAAATTTTATGTGCATGCAGACAGATCCAGAGCATGGGAGTGAAGAATCACACCAAGACACACAGCCATTTCATAGAGTAGCCTCTCTCACTGCCTTCCCAGTTCACAGCTATTCCCTGCAGTTTTTGTTATACTCCCAGATTATTTTCACATCCCTCATCTAGACTTTAAGTCGAGTGGTGAGGCACTGACTCTGACCAAATGGTCTGCAGTGGGATTTTCTCTTGATGACGTTATTCCTCAGGCCAGTGCAAATGAAACCTCTGGTTACAGACTTTCCTGCCGATGGCTTTACAGCCAGTTTTACCCATCCAAAGGCATGTCCTTATGTACAAACTGGAGGGTGACGCTGAACCATCCTGTTTCTGAGGTGCCATTGGCAGGATCCTGACCCTGAGCCTTTATTTTAAAAAATAATTTTAGTGTTTTCATTCCCAAATGCAGAGACAGCCAAGAAGCTTCACAGTGGAAATGGCCTGTGCAGTGTCTCTCTTGCCTACACACTTTTCAGAGAGCTGTTTTGTTCTAGCAGGAATGTCATGACACCCTTGTGACCAGGCTGCTGGGGTCAGAGGGCTCCAACAACCACAGCAGTGACTGGAGAGAAATGACTTTTCAGACACTGGAAGGGTTTAATGAAGAGCAGAGAGTAAAATGGTGTAACAAAATACTGACATGGCATTAATTTCTGCATTATGTCACAGCCAAACTGCTTATCAACAGTATTGCCTATGGTCTGGCCTTGCAAACATCCCCTCCAATGAGGCTAATTCCCATCAGCTTGACGGCTGAGACGTGATAGTCCCCCTGGTGAGGTATCAATTATTTATTCTGTGCACTCCAAAAGTCAGTGGGTCCCTTTGATATGCAATATGACTGTTAAATTAACTGCTGAAGGACTGCCGCTGCTTTTCAAGCTTCAGCCTCAGCGAGAGACATTTCCACCTCATTGCTCCTTATCTCACTCATTTCCTCGTGCAGCAAAGCCCATTTAAGTGATTACGGCCCCGGGTGTGCCTTCCCACCTCCACACTGCAATTCACTGTCCCGCACTTGTGCTGGTGCAATTGTTTTGTGTGGGACGGAGTAAATCAGGCCTCTGCAGTGTTAGTGCTCCTCCATGGGATGCTGTCAATTATTTCATCCAGGAAGTGACTGTCCCAACATTTCCTTCTGATGTTCTTCTGCACAGGCAACTTTTCAGAGGTGTCCTTCTGCAACCAATGAGGTCCACTCGAACCACCAGGGCACAACTCTTGCATAATTGCTGTCTTTCCTTCTCATATATGGCAAACTAGATTAAATTCCTCATGAAATTCAATTGCAATTTAACTCAGAATTAATGTAAATAGCCAATTGAAAATATGCCCAAGAGGAGATATTTAAATACACATTTACTGGTCATTTATTTTCTATTACATTACATTAGGCTGAAATATCCATCTGTTATTTAGCTTGCCCACGACTTCTCATTAAATAAAATTGTAACTGTTGTTATAATGCAGAATTTGTTCATGCTGGTCAATAGCCAAATATTTTTTTACCTTTAAGAGTAAAGGTAGGGAAAAAAAAGTGTGATCTCTTGTGAAAGAAATAGTCCCTCTATTTCCTTTGAAAATGTGATGGGAAAACCTATACATTTTTCAAATTTTAGAAGTGTAAATTAGGTCAATCTTCTTGGTTTTGTCTCAGACCTCACATTTTCAGTGGACTACTCAGACTGAGGGATAGGTATCATGGTAGCTATTTCAGGTTTATAAAAATTATTAATCTAAGGATGTGTCTACAACAAAATTTGCACTGGGAGAGTGTTTCTAAAATGCATCCCCTAGGCACCTCCACTTTCCATGCTAGGGTTCACATCACCAAGTAGTCTCAGAGGCACCAGCTGGATCTCTTGCTGATAAAACTCAATGAAAAGGTGTTTCCTAGGGACACATCTGGTGTGCTAATGGGATGAGACTAGAATGAGACCAATGTGTCTCGTGTGAACGTCAAGTTTCCAGCATCTGATCCTGTTGCACTGAACTATTTGCTTAATGGTACATGGACTAAGTCAGTACCAATCCTCAAAGCTCACCTTCCATTGTGGAGATGTCTGGATACATCCCAGGTAACACACTTAGAAAACTCAGTCCTTTGCAGTTCAGTTTGGAGAAGGTGACTCCACCCCAGGCTTGCATCTGTCTATAATTCCATCAAACTCCTACCAGTTAGGACCGTGCCTGTGGAGGCAGCTTGACCCGCTTTCAGGATCCAAAAGGTGCTTGTGCAAAACATGTATCTGCAAGTAAGAATCTCTGCCCTCTAAACTGGAGTTGCAGCTCATGAGTCCTGTCCCTCTTACATCCCGGGAATGCCCAGAAACCTGCTTCCTGGCATGGCATGACCTGTTGGCACAAAAAGTATCTAGGACCCAGGCCTTGAGCAGAAACACCTCCTAATGATGCTGTGTGCAGCGGAAAGTAATTTCTGGAACCCAAACTATGTAAGTAATGTAATGTCTTCTACTGACCTCTTTCTCCCCTCTCAACTCCCAAACTTATAAATAACTCTTACTTCCACCTTAAGGATTTTTCCAGAGCCCTGCTGAGGCTTTCGGTCTTCCTATTTTTAGCTTTGCTTTATTGACAGTGGTTTCCTCCTTCTCTGCCTATTCAGATTGCAACCTAGGAAACACAAAGGTTATTTGATTCCCAAATTGCCTTTCCGTGGACAGATCTGTAAAATTTCTGAAGACAAAAAGAGAGGTCGTGGTTTCTTTCCATCACAACTGGCATATACATCCTCTGTAAGTCACCAGGGGAGCCACGTGCTGTCTGCCTTCGCAAACTTCCTGAGACCCAGGAACGCGCTCTCTGATATCCGAATACAACCAATCAACCCTGTGGAAGCCACCGGTGAAGTCTGTCATGCACATTACTTGGAGTAGGAGGGTAAGGTGCAGTTTGGATAACTCCAGCCAAAAAATATTGTCCCTAAATGCATAGGAAAACTTCTAGTTTTAAACAAAACAGGCAATTTTCCCCATTTTTCTGCAGGCATCACTGAATCACTAATCCTGATCTGTGCACATGAACTAGATATAAAATTGTTATTTGAACAAATTGCTTGCCATGTGTTTAGATGTAGTGCATGGTAGGCTTTGTGGGATCATGCCAATTTAGGGTGTTTGTGATTCGCAAACAAACTTGTGAAGCTGAATGGTATGCCTATACAATTTACGGAGCTTAAGGGAAGACATAGGAGTAAATAGATGGTGTCAAATGTGGCATTTTCTGATGTCCTGTTTAATTCTCATTAACCAAAAGAGGAAAAAACCGCTCAAACCATGGGTAGCTTTAGGAGCAGATTTTTATACTGTACAGGGGTAGTCCTTTCTTTTGGGGTAATAATGCAGAAAAAATGGAAAACAGTGATAGTGCCACTTTAAGCCATAGAAAGATAACTGTTTGACAAACATAATCATTTATAGGAACTTGTATGTTTCCTTGATGTTCTGCTTCAGGCACAGAATTTCAGACAAATCCAGCAAAAGAGCTCGGATGACAGAAAAAGCCACGAATTGCGGCAAAAATTGATTTTTCAGAGGTACGTGACTTAAGACCCGATTTTCAGAGTCATGCTTAAAGTGGGACACATGATTAAAGAACTTGCTGAATCAGAGATTTTGTGTACAAAAGACCAGTTATGCAGCTAACAGGCTGTGCAAATAGACTGTGTGATGTCCTCGTGCACTTGTAGCTAGGTACAGAGGAGCTGCGCGCTCACTGCCGCTACAACTTACGTGAACACTACCCGGGAAAATACGACATGTGGTATGGCAGCAGCTCCAAAGATTTTCAGCTGTGAATTGAATTTTAACTTCTACCTTGCCTCCACAGGTAAGATCTGCCTTGAAAAGCCAGCAGGTTGGATGTGGTCTGTGGTAGATTGATCCTTCGGGACTTGAAGTGACTCAGACATTTGATCTGTGGGAGTAACTGATAGTAGTGATAGGTTGCCATCCAATCTTTGGACCAGTGAGAAGATGAGGGTGATAGCACAGTTTGTGCGTGAGTTTCGAGGCTGTTTCTTGCCAATGGAGGAGTGCCAGGGTGGCTTTTCTCCAAGACCATGGTGAAGAACATACTCCAGCCTCTCCCAGCCTCTGCTGTTTCTTTTCTCATCCATGCCTCCTTCTCCTGGTCTCCTAACCATTCCGACCCTACCTATTTGCCAACCTTTGAGCTGTTTATCCTTCACCCAGCCTCCTCTCCGAGTCCTTGGTTCAGTCTCTGCAACCCCACAGGGGGCAGAGCCAGTGGCCTTACTTCAGTTATAACCTTTGTTTCTCTTTCACTTGCTCCCCTTGCAAGGCTCGTAGTTCTCAGATGCTTTCACCATGACCTCCCATATTTGTGCCTGTGCTTGTCTCCTCTGCCATTGAAGTGGGCGCTTCCTTCTTCAGGCAGCCTGGGCACCAGGCAGGGGGATGTTAGAAAGCCAGAAGACATAGGCACCATGCCCTCAGTTTGTGCACTGAGAGCCACACTGGCCACCAGCAGCAAGAAAGTTTGGTATGTGAGAGCTTTTGAAAGGGTGAAACATGCTCAGAGCAGGTGAGTCTGCAGGAGAATTTAACAACCACAGTCAGGCAAGATGAAGACATAACCACCAATTCCCCCACAAATGAGTCTGTGAGAATAAATTGATTAATAACCACATCACAGTGGTGAGTGACACAGAAGGGAACGTGAGGAAAGGAACAAATCTGCCTCTGAGAAAAGCTTGGATAATATGTGGTCAGTGGGGCAGCGGGCCATGCATTGGATAATGAGAAACAAAACACAGAACAGCTGTTCACTTGGTGGACACCATCCTTTCTGCGTCACTCATCACAGTGA
This sequence comes from Machaerirhynchus nigripectus, assembly GCA_013397975.1. Taxonomy (NCBI): domain Eukaryota; kingdom Metazoa; phylum Chordata; class Aves; order Passeriformes; family Dicruridae; genus Machaerirhynchus; species Machaerirhynchus nigripectus. The sequence goes on along the minus strand of VZRQ01011074.1, from coordinate 344,174 downwards.
CTGGAGGATATCACAGCAATCTGTGTTGAGGGCACTTCGGAGGAAGAAGTTAGAAATTCAGTTGGTGAGGACAGGTTGTGTCCATGTAGCCTAAGACAGGAGGTGTAAATACTCCTTTACGCTATATTAATGAAGTCCAGAGGCTTCTTGCAAAGCTTCCAAACTAGAAATTTTGCCCCACTTTGCAGGCTAGTATTCCTTTAGCATAGTTCTGTTGGCATGCACAGCATTGTATAGATTCAAAGCAGCACCTCCCACCACACCCTCGAATGAATAGCTAGGGCAGACGACGAGGCAGATGTGTAAGACATTTGTGGTATGAAATGCTACTGAATAAGCAAGCAGCTGTATACTGATCTAGCTTCTTTTTCCAGATGGTCACAGCGAGCAGCATCCTGCATGGAGCATTATAATGGTCAAGTCCTGAGCTGACAAAGGCTGAGTAAGTGTAATAATATCTGCGACTTGAAGGAAAGTATTGTACAATTCCTGCCAAGAGCAGATGGCAAGATAGTGTTCTTAGCCACAACTGATACCGACCTGCTAGCAGGAACCACAGATCTTTATTGCAAATATATCTTATAACAATTGATGCAATCCCTTAATCAAAGAGCCTTGACTGTTCCTCCAGTTAATTCCCCTATCCAGTCGGCATTACCGGGCAGTGTCTGGTATAAGGCTTAGCCACATAAGCTGCTCCTGGATTCCTATCTCGTGAAGATGCTGGCTCGTATCGTGCATTACATCAGCCCAGTCAGATTAGATAGAGAAAGGGGCTTTATTCTGACTGCCTATCAGCAGTGCCTCACGTAGATTCTGTGACTCTTAAAGGATCAAAGGACTGATGAGTGATCCAAAACCCAGACGTCATGGCATCAAGAGACGTACTTGTGGCACGAAAATTAGGCAGATCCTCTGCTGGAAATGCCAACCAAGGCCACAGCAACTACATGTTGTGTACATCTTAGCATAAACTGTGACTCAGATTTTGCACAAGGGTCACCTTTGGGAAATTATGTGAATTCAATGTCATGGTGAGTTCAGAGTAGGTACGCAACCAGTACTGCGGGTCAGCTGATGAGGGAAACTCAATCAGCTACTACAACTGCTTGCAGTCATGGACCTGTGACCTTAATCTAGACAAGGGAAACTATTTTAGCACAGATTAGCCAGCTAGAGCAGTTACCTCCTCGTTAACCTTCATTTCAGTCTGAGCTGTACCTTTAAATATGATAATATAAATTTAAAATAAATATAAAATATTTATATAAATAGAAAATAAAATTAAATATATTCTTTAATATTAACGTTAGGAGGTAGCTGTTAGAACGCACTAGCTAATGGATTTTACAATAACTCCTTTTGTCCTTAACTGAGCAAGTGCTCACCGGCCATAAGGAAATCACCTCCAGTGTTCCATTTTTCATCCTAGCTTTTGTTTTTGCTACAGGTGCATTCTCCCTTCCTTTCCCATGAGAGCTTCCATATTTAGACTTGCTTCAGAATTCTGTTGCTCTCCAGCCTACCATACATAATACCAAGACTGTGAAATTGGGTTTGCCCTTGACCATTCACCCTGAAGCCAGCAAAGAAAGAGATGGGAAAGGTGATGAGAGAGGGGAAGAAGTATTTTTAAAAGAGATACACCAATGCTGTTTTAAAATCCACCCTTTAGCCACTGTTTATAATGGTTAAGGGGATAGTCAGGACATGAAGATGAACCCTGAAATGGAGCTGGGGGAAATGGTCCTCTCCAAGGGGAAAAGAGTATTCCCATGCAGAGGGAATGGCAGACCCAGGCTGCCTCAGTGGGCAACACCCTGAAGTGTGGACAGACAAGGTAGCTGTGGAGCAGTTTAAACCTGTCCCTATAAATATGCCCCAGCCAGTTTCCAAGCATCCCCGCCAAATCCCAGCACATGTTAGAAAAGTACTAGTGGCCTTAGGGAGAGCCCACGGCTCATGTTTGGTTTAAAGGTCAGCTATGGGTGCCCAGAGCGATGTCAGGTTGAACACCTACCTCCTTTGGGCAGGGCTTGTTCCTCACTCAGCTCCTCTGCACACCACCAAACTTGCCCACTCAGCACAAGTCATCTTTTGTTAGATCAACTAAAGCGCATTCATTTCTAAACCCCACAGATTAAAAGCAAAAGCAGGCTCTGAAATGCCAATTGCACTTCTCATAGGGATGCCTTTTCTTCTTCTATCCATATTGCTTTTCATCTTTACTGATGCATATTTATACAAACCATCAGGACTGGGGGCAGTACTGTTGTTGCTGTTTTATTTCAAACAGATCAAAACCTTTATCTTTGCAGATCGGGTGTAAGCTCAAATGCTCTCTGTGCCACCAGAGTCTGAACCCACCTTTGGGTCTGTGGGCAGAGTGTTTGCCTTCTCCTTTCCTTAGCTCAGAGGTTCCTACAAACCCAAGTGGTTGTGTTTGATACTCTGGTTTGTTAAGATTCCCAGACATTACTCTTGCAAACACCAGTGGGGATAGATGGAGTCTTAACATACCAGCTGAAAAATAACAAAGTGTCATTCACTGAGAAAATGAAACATAATACATCCAGGGGAAAACCAGATGAAAGGCAGATGTTCAAGGGGATGAGAAACCTAGACACTCAGAGCTCTGGAGGAGATCTGGGAGCGGCAGAATGTGAAGAATGAGCTTTGCAGGGACACGTGAAAGGAAATGATAGGGACGATTTTGACCCAGTGTTACATGACCCCGTGGGCAGACAGGGCAGTGTCAGAGGAACATACTGGAGCCTGCTGCCCAGTCTCTCACATAAGGTGCCAGACCATACAGCTGAAGGCACAGCAGGGTGAGGCATCCCCATGCTGGAGCCAGGCTGCAGTTTTCTTTCCCCTGAAGCTTTTCAGCATTATACACCTACTCTCCAGCAGTCCAAGTAATCCTGTCTTCACCCGGCTGTCTTCCCACCTGCCCGTCACTGGCAACTCTCCCAGCACTGACAGCAGCAGAAGTTCAACCAGACGAGTCCTCAGACTGGCCAGATCCACAGAGGCTCCTTTGTGCCTTCTGTTTCAACGACAGAAATTCACTCAAGCAATAAATCAGGAGGAGCAATTTCTAAATGTTGGTGTGCTGCCACACAGTTACAGGCATCAAAAGAAATTTGCCCATCTATACAGCTGCAGATGGAAAGCCTATAGATCCAAGCTTAAAATTTATATAGCTCATGGTGCCATTACTTTAGACTGACCTTTTGATATCTCCCTTTTGTTTCTTGAAAGTGCTTGAAAGTACACTTCAAAGGGGCATTGATTTCAGTGGGACTCAAAGAAAAGCATGTACTCAGGGGGTGGGCTGAGGCAGGACCTGAAACTTCTTTGAACAGTAGGTCTGGCATGTTGTATTTCAAGTGTATTTTGAATGCCAACATATTTACCATTCCTTAGGATCTGTTCTGCACAGAGACACGTTCCCTTCAGCCTTCTCAAATGGAGTGAACACAACTTTGCTGGTCAAAAACAGCTGGGGAAGTATTGGCCTCATGCAAGCTGACAACTTCATCTGTCACCTCCTTCTCTTTCCTACGAAACAAAGAAACACAAACTGTGTGCATGAGGTCAGCAGAGAGGCTCTTACACACTCGTGCATAATCTAGCACACTATAATAGCACACTAGAAACTTCTAGTTAAATCAGGCTCCTGATGAACCACTGTGACACCTGTAGAAGTTAGAAAACTCCAGTGAATCCTGGCCTCAAGGAGATGCTGGCAGGTTCCTGTTGCTTCCGTCGGTATATCTGGGCTCCACACAGAAGGTAATTACCCTCATTTCTCAGGCTTACCTTAGCCTGTTAAATAAGAACACTCTTGTGACATGAGAGGAACAAAAATGGAAAAAGTGTATAAAAAGCCAAGTCAAACGCATATTCTGTCTCTCTCACACACCCAAAATATAATATAAACTGAATAAGAGATTTTAGATTAAGATTCTTTCCGTTTCCCTTTGCCAGAAGCTCAGCATAATTCTCCTTCTCCTTGGTCTGCCCTTGTTGGTTGCCTCTATTCATAGCTGAGGTTCTCATGTGACACAAGCAACTCCCTGTATCCAGATGTCTGGACATCTTCCCCAACATCTTTAACTCGCAAGGGCTTTACAACGGCTTCCCTTACAGCCTTTAATCTACATCTGAACCTCTTTCTGTGCATCTTCTCATCCTCATGCTGGTATTCCTAAAGCTGCATTGCTCATTTTGGAGAAGTTTCTGAATCATTTCCAATGCTAATCTACTTTCAAAAGCAGAACACATGGAAGATGTTATGTATAAACATGGTTCAAGGCAGTCGGTGCATCTACCTTTGATCTTATCTTTTTTCATACTTTCCTAGAGGAGTCTGGATAGCGATGTCCTCTGGTGGATGTTTGCTGAGATTTTTCAATTTTTTGTCATATGATTTTATTTTCCAGATAAAGATGGAATCCATTACTTTTTTCAAATCATTTTGATTTGCAGACATCTATCCTGTAACTCTGAAATAAAAGAGTTCAAGTCTACTAAAGACTCATTAGTCTTCACTGCTTTTTTTTTAACTCCTTCGCTGATATCCAGGAAAGCCTTGGGCTGAGCCATGCTTTGAAAAAATCCGAAGATGATTCCATGTTGATAAACATTCAGTCCCAAGATGTTTGAAGGAACAATGTCCTCTTTCTTGTTCCCACCATGGTTAGCGTACGTCTGGCTGTGGGGGGGTCTGAACGTCCCTGTGGCCCAGATTCCTTTCCTGACTTGCAATTGTTTTGCTGCGTGACCTATCTTCGTCATCAGTCCCCACAGCCCTTATTGCTGTCGCACTCCAGTCCTGGGAAAGGCACTTAACCTCTGTGAGATTCAGCCCTGACCTCTGCAAAAGAAATTGCTTCAGAGCCTGACACAAGGAGTGCTCTGGAAACTGGAAATTAGCTGGTTTCACTCATTAACGGGAGCTCAAAGGAGTTAAAATGCAGGCGTTTGGTCTCGATAATTCTGCCCGTTTTCTGAGTCATTCTGAACTACCAAGGAGTGGTGCCTGCAACCTGACATGCATCTTTTCGGGCCCCTAATGAAGAATCTGATGGAGCCACACATCCCCCCACCACACCAGGCAGCTGCTCACAAGGCATTTCAGCTTTTTGCCCTGTGTTGCCCTGTGTTGTTGGTGGGGAAGATACTGAACATTTTCACATGTTTTCCTTTGTCCTGAGACTTTGCTGGACAAGCCAAGTTCTTCCCAACCGTTCTGGTGGAACAGCATCTTCTGGTGTGCTGTTTCATAACATGGATTAAACCCCAATTGCCTACTCTTAAAATTTCAGAATTTCTGCATGAAACCCTCCCTACCACGAAAGAAGTTGTCCCTTCTATTTAAGGACTACAGCACATTAGTGCAGGCTTCATGTTAAAATGTCTCTTTCCTCCTTGTAACCCTTCACATTGTCTGAGACTCATCTCTCCATCCAGGCAAACAAGGCAGGTTTACTCATCACAGATTTGAGCATATGTTTAATAACAACTCATTCATCTCCAAGGAGCAGACTGAATGCAAACAGCAGTTACCCTAAAATCATTTTCTATCAATAGTCTCAGTTTCTGTCTTTTACTGTGTCATGTACAGAAGTGCTTCTGTTTCCCCATTGAGACTGAGGTGAATCAGCTGAGGGAGGGGAAGCACATGTTTAATTTTAGCTCTTTAGTATATTTTGAAATGAGACACAAATACTTTCATTGTGATTCCTCGATACAGGCTATGATTTTATCCATTGTGCAGGGGGTCTTCCACAATTTGAGTATATGGTGATACCTGACATAGAAAGAATATTCCTTGAAAATCAGTCCATTGCAATTTTTTACATTCTCACACACTTTTAACATCCTCTTTTTTAAGAATTTATTAGTTATGCCATCAAGAAACTCATCATTCCTTCTTAATGACCACTTACAGTAACAAGATGATGTTTTCTATTTTGCTGCATGCCAAAATAAATATAGAAAATAATTTAGCTTTCCTTGCATCCCTTCTGTGTGAACTGTAAGTGAATGAGGCCACTGAATCTGTGAGACTGCCAGAATATTTTTGCTATTCAAGCAAAAGGAAAAAATAACAATAATTATTTTAAGTGTCCATTGAGCTACAACACATCAAAACAAGAGTGAAATCTCAAACAGAGAAGCAGTTTTGGGGGAATGTAACGATGCTGCTGCTGGAAAATTAACGTCCACATATGTGCAGACCTTTCTATTTATACTGTCTTTCTCTTAGTCTTCCCTTCTTTATTATCCAACTTCAAGTGAATATCAAGGAAGCAGTCAGGCACCTCATGAAGGCTAATACTGTATTAGATGAAAGGTACCCACAAAGATGCAACATCCAGGGAAAAAAAAACACTATGAAAAGTAAAATCCCACAACAAATAGATTTTCTTCCCACTTGAAATACAATGAAAGTGTTGCATTAGCAAATAATCCAGTGGCTTATAAAGATGTGCCTCTTGTAATTAAGAGGCAGAAAAAAACTGTGTAAATTAACTTGATGTCAATAAAGTATTACATTACAGCAGATGAAATTAAATCTCAGGATCATAGCTCTTGAATAAAGGAGCTTCTAATAAAAGTTACTGGGGTTTTTAAAGTTATATTGCCTCTTATATTTTTAAGAAAGGACGACGCAACTTCTAGAGCATCTCATTTCAGCTTGCAATCTGCATATTCTGTGCTTTTCCATTTTCCTCCTGATTTTTGATAGTGTCTTTAGAAAGATATTTTAAATGTATGAATTAGCTGAGGGTGAGCATTACGACCAGTGAGGTCACCAAGAGGAAGATCTTTAAACCCACAAGATGGATGAGAAGTGGTGTGTACACAAGATAGCATTATTATTCTTTCCATTAGGCCATTTACTGCTCTTGATCTCTGACAGAGCTCCTACTGATGTCAAATGCAGTCGTATGCATTGATCCAGAGGGAAGAAAATGCTCTGGTAGGAGGAAGATTTCTTTTCCTTGTTCCCTGTGTCACAGAGAATTGATCCAAGCATAAATGCTTGAGCTGAGGAGTTTGGCATGGCAAAATCAAGGCCTTTCAAAGGGGCACTTGGGCACGTCATGGATGGGACATGTGATACCCAAAGCTTGAGTGGCCACCTACCAGCTGTCTCTGATGGCCCAAATTAGGCAGCTCCCTTACCCACATAGCATCTTTAAGCATGGATTCAGTGCCTACAGCTAGGCTGATGAGCCCAGAGAACAGCCTTGGGGTTGTCCACAGGTAGAGGGAGGCAAGGTGAAAGAGTCCAGGCAGAAGGATGGAAACTGTGCGTGCCATCAGTTTTCAGCAGCCCTTTCTTCCTGCTGGTACAGGTGGCATCCACTGATGCACAGGCCACGGTCCTGCACCTGGTGGGGCTAAAAGAGCTCTCCAAAAGACTCCAGCCCTCTTGGTGGTGACACTTCCAATGGTGGGACCCGACAGCCAAGGGACAGCTCACTCCCCAGAGTGAGGGCATTCAAGTCACAGCTCCTCAGGAAAGGAAATCTCTATAGTTCTGCTCTGCAAACTGGGCCACTAATGGAAAGGGAGATGTAAGATATGGGGGGCTAGAAGGGAAGAGAGCTAAAATTTATAGGCACACAGGAAGTCCCTATTCTCAGGAGTGTCTCTGTATTTAAACTCCACCGTCCTTTACTTGTCTCAGTGAGAAGAAATGTGGACACCACAAGAGGGGCCAACTGAAGGCACTGAAGTTGGGACAGGAATACTCAGGGTCTGCACGTGGCCCTCAGGTGGCCTCAAGGATGGGAGATCTCTGAAGAGGTGCCGTAGCAGCTGTTGGCTGGAAGGAAAGGCTGCCCACATCAGGCTTTGGGATGCAGCAGTAAGAAACACAGACCACATCATACAAAAACCCATCAGATATCCTGAGCCCTTTAAAGACCAGCCCTGAAAACTTGCTTGAACTCTAAGCCTGGCACTACGTAGAACTGGACGTGGCCAAACCAGTGAGGGGAAGCAGAGTGCAGCACCACAGCCACACCCCCTCACAATACCCCTTGGGCTCCAGAGATTTTCAGGCACAGCAAACTCGGTTAAACGCCTTTGCCCTTTGAGTCATCTCTGATTTATATTCATCCCCCACATGTAAAACATTTGTTTATTTCTGTAATATATTAAAATACAGTAACATTCCATACTTGGAGGCAGGGGGGATCTTAGAGGGAGGGTAATGACTTACATATGTACTGTGCTATCCTGGATTTTTTCCAGTATCATAAATAAGAGGGAGAGCAAGATTTTACAGCTCAACCATTAATAAGAACAGTCCACTATCACATATGGAAAAACACTTTAGTCAGTAAAAGCTGACACAACACTGTTGGCATTTAGCTGTCCAGTATGAGTCATCTTCATAGAATAAATTCCAAGAGAAAATATTATATCATTAGTTTACTTGTAACCTCATTGCAGGCAGCTGCAAATAAATGTTTGCTTTGGTCTGCTCTAAAACAGGATAGCACAGTTCTAGAAATAAGTTAATTAAACTGCGGATATAAGGCAAACACACTCTATCAAGGGTTAAGCCTTGCAGGTATTCCTTTGCATTATCTACGTGTAACTCTTTTTGTGCTTTTTTCCTCCTCTCCATGCTAGGTGGTTTGAAGAAAGGAAAACTGAACACACAGTGCATGGGAGTCAGTACTCTTTCAAGAAGTGGGCATAAACTTTTTCACAGCATAACAATCCCCAGCATCCCTGGGAAGACACTCAAACACTGGAATGGAATAGTCTGAAAGGCAGAAATGAAGGTTCAACGACCATCCAGCTCTCATGTTTGGGTTGGAAATCATAGAACGGTTACACCAGTGTCTCTATTCCCCACTCCTGGAGGGTAAAGCACCATCTTTTTTTCACGTTTCTGCTGCTAACAGAAGTGCTCTTCAATGTCTCGCACAAAGTTCCTCCCCGGGTTTGTTTATGGACCATACTTGTTATCTTCCTTTGCAGTCATGTGAAGCACCAAAGCTGCACTTGCTGCCCTCGGACACCTGTGGCAATGCAGCTGGGAGCCCATTTGAAGCAGGTTTCCTCCATGGAGATGTGTGGCTCTGAAGCTGGCTCAAGTCTGAATCACCCCTGAAAGCACCGATTATTTTCTCACTGACTTGGGTGACTAAGCTCCAAGCACATGAACCTTTACAGCGTGCCTGGTGTTAGGAGGGGAGGGTCTGGCTGCCAGTGCCTATGTGGGATGTAAGAACCTAAATACAAGTGTGGATCCCAGCCCTCTGGCCTTCCCTAGAAAGACAGCCGTGCTTTGTGCCTGCCTACGTGTACAGTGCTGTCAGTAAAATAAGAGCTCAGAGTCATCGACACCTTCTGTAACTCATCATTAACATTGCTTGCCTGCATTTACCCGTGCCTTGGGAGAATCAAAGGGCAAGTTTTGCATAAACATATTAGCAGAACCATCATCAGTAAACTGCTGATTGTGTTAGCACTCAGTGCATGCCTTTAAACATCCTCCAGGTTGTGCCACTCCGAGACAGCACTCTCCATTGAGTGCAGTAGCTTGCACCACCGTAAGTGCATGCAAAGTCTGAGTCTGAGATAAGACTGCACCTGGGTGATAGCTCAGTCTTTTCTCACTAATTTATTCTTATAAGGGTATTTCCCCTTCTTAAACTAATCAAGAGGGGGGAAAAATAATGGTTTAGGAAACTGCGTGCTGTTAAATGATTGTACTGGTAAATAACAAGTATCTTTTAAAAGCTGAAAGACCTGAAATCTTGTCTGAGCTTCCAGAAGGAGCTGATGACACCCACAGGGAGCACTGATCTTCAACCTGCAGCAAACAGCAGAGCAGTCAATGTGCTCATCAGCCCTGTTACTTGCGTTTTGGTGATACCTCGGGACTCCGGGCCCAAATCTTTCGTTCCATTGAGCTTGAAGAATGAGTGAATTCAACTGTCCATGATCCAGGGTAACAAGGGATCTGGGTTCACCAAATAACAAAAATTGCAGAAAACAGGGGTAGAGCGTGAGAGTCTGCTGGGACATTTGAGCTTTATGTAGTACAGAAGCAATTCTCAGCTATGAGGTGACCTTGAAAGTCATTCAGCTCATTTTCACATCAGCTAATTAGCCCAACTGGCTCCTGCATGGAAAGGAACCTGTGCCTGTGTGTGTCTAACCTGCACCTTGGATAAAACAACAGGAAATATTAACTCTGTTCCCAAGACCTAGATGTGTGGGGAATAGCAATAGGTGGGGGGAGAAGAAAAAGGGAAGGGACATAACAATAAAAACACAGCTATTTCTTCATGGTGATCCTCCATCTCAGCTTTTGTGCTGACTGCAGCAGATTAGGACAGGGGCTCTCCTGCTGTGGGCTCTCTAATGGCTCTTGCTGCAAATAGTCACTGTCCGTGCAGCAGAAGCGCTGAAAAAAAGCCAAGCTGAGCATCACTAAGTAGCCGTGGTAATCATGGGAGCAGTACTGTCTCTGAAGTGCTATGCAGGTGACAAAAACAGGAACAGAAAGGTTAGGAATACAGACAAAAGGAAATAGGCCAGTCCCTTGGGCCAAGCCATCTAATACAGTACAAACTCGTTTGAACTCAAGCCAAGGGACTCCTGTCTAACGAACCTGATTCATCAGTGGGGACCGTCATAATCTCAGCCACCACCCAAAAAAGAGTAAAAAAATTCCAAAATAGCTGCTTTTGATAAATAAGAGGGTTACAGTGCCCTCCTAGCCCTACCACACTAGCACTGGGAATTTCATCTATACAGAAACTGTAGAATATTTTGGGCCTTTGAAGTCTCTCTGTTACTTTTAAATTTGCTCTGCAATAGTCTTACTAAGAAGCATGTAGCAATACATTTGCTTGGATATATAATTACGTTCTAACAAGGTTTCCATATAAGGGCATATTATTGATTAAATTAACAAAATAATTTTTCTCTACAGTCATGTCTATATGTTATGCCAGACCTCAGATTTATTTTGGATACTGCCAGCAGGAAACTTTGTTAATGAAATAGAAAAGGGAATTGTATAAATTCTTACATTATACTAAAGAAAAGATTCCTGAGATTTGCATCCAAATCATACTGGATTTTTGAGAGGTTTGAGCACATAACATCTCTTTGTTCCTTATCAACATATAGTAGAAAGGAACAAATTAGCTTCCCAGAAATTGCCTGATGGTTCTAATACCACTGACGCCAGAGGAAATGTCAAGCAAATCAGCCACCATATTCCAGAGGAATTACTGCCTGTGAAGCAGGCTATTAGACACTCAGCTTTCCCGCACTCCACTTTGCAAGAATATAGGGGCTGGGGATTGACAGGAATACATCGGTTTTTCACCCAGACATTTTTCCTCACAAATACTTCCTAGCTAATTCGTGGGGTAATTCCTTCCCCTCCCTAACTCACTCAGTTTGTTAGGTGCCTGAATGCTCTTTTTTTTTTGATTAAGAGTGCAAACTTTGAGCAACAAAAACAATATTCCCTTTGTCTTTGTGCAGCACCACGCACAAGAATAGGACTCGATAGGTAATTAGAATAATGACCGTAATGGCTTAGCAAACAGAATGAACTCTTGACTGCAATTGCAGAGGATCTCTCGCCTTAGCTATTAAGAGGGTGCTACAGAATCGAGGTCGTTGTCTCTGCAGGTGATCAGCAATTTAACAACAGTGCATTGCACATGGTTTTCATCTTGGAGATAGCCAAGCATGCAGTATATTCTTTATGAATCTAATTGGAACAGCTACAAATCTCTCTTTCAGATCATTTAGACAAACAGAGATGTCTCAGTGTATCAGGAACATTGTCTTTCCTCTGGCCAAGTAATAAGTGAGGTGATACCAAGGATTGGTTCAGGTCCTTTGATCTGTAATTCATTAAATAAAATTTATTCCTCCTTACTAGTGAGAAGCATTGTTACAGAGCCAAATGGGTTGTTCCTGTGATGTTTGTGATGACATTTGCTGTTTCTCATGGGATCAGCAGTTTGAATCATTTTGCACATCTAGATAGCAGTGGAGAAAAGAGATGACTCTCTTTCAAACAGGGATAGCTGCGTTCAAAAAGAAAAGCAGATACGTTTTCAGTTCCTGACCATGGTGGCTTCATATGTAAAGTTAACTTGATAGGACATACCCTAATTATTGTGATTTGGATATAAGGTGAATGGAAAGTTGACTGTATTGCCAGACTGGCGAGCAGTGGTTCAGAGTCCAGCTGGAGGAGTTTGTCAGGTTTTGATTCAAGAACATGACCTAACAGGACAGATTGCCTCATCAGTGAGGTCACCAGTGGTACTAAGTCGTGCACAGCAATGTAAGGAGGCTGGAGAAGTGGACCAACAGGAATATTTTGAAGTCAAGCAGGGGAAATGCAAAGCCCTGCCCCTGGGAGGAGTAACCCTGTGCGCCAGTGGAGGCTCAGAGCAGCTAGCTGGAAAGCAGCTCTGCAAAGAAGGATCTGGCTGTCCTCATGGCCAGCAAGGTGACCATGAGCCAGCTGCACCTTATGGTAGCAGAGGAGATTAGCCTCACCCCGGGCTGCATGAGCAGGAGCGCAGCCACCCCTCTTCCCTTTGCTCCTTATGCTCCATGTTGGATGAGTAGTCCTGCTGTCCATGAGCTGGTCTGCATACCCAAGCATATTGCATATTTACAAAATCCAGCAGATGCTACTCTGCACGTGGCAATTTCCTTTTGGTTTCATCAGGTGCAGTTGCTGCTCAGGCTGCGATACTCCTCAACTCATCCCGGTGAGTATCCCATCTCCCACAAGGAGAGAGAGCTGTGCAGCAGGCTGCACTCGCTCAGCCTGCAGATTCCTTTTGCACGAGCTAAGTTTGGGCACAGAGCTCTTAAATAAGCTCTTGAACTTTCCATTCCCTTTTTGGGCTAGATTATCCCAGAGGCTGAGGGAAATAACTACCTGGCTCCTCTCATCAGTGGGGGATGTTCAGCATCTTGCAGACTCAGTCTTTCAGATGCACAATCACAGAATCACAGAGTGGGTCAGGCTGGAAGGGACCACAGTGGGTCATCTCCTCCAAGCTCCCTGCTCAAGCAGGATCATCCTAGAGGACATGGACAGGATTGTGTCCAGACACTTCTTGAATATCTTCAGTGAGGGAGACTTCACCACCTCCCTGGGCAATCTGTTCTACAGATTACACATCTCTGGTAGGAGAGCTGGCCTGGTTTTGGCTGACATGGGAATTTGTGCCTATTGCTCATGTGTGAGACAGGAAAAAACTCTCTATTCATATCTACTGCCAATGGGATGTCACAAAAAATATCAGACTAATGAGGCACTTTATAACAAAACCCAGTTGAGACTTTTGTTATGGCCAAATCAGTCTCAATGTTAACAATTCCCTGTCTTGTGCATGCTTGTGATTATCGTGGGCATGAGTGCGGTCACTGACTCCAAACACTGCCATCAGTTTGCATCCCCCAGCTTGGAGGCACTCAGTCATAACCCCCGGATCTGCTGGGAATCTGCAAATGGGAGTGAGCGAGTTCTCACGTGCAAAAGCAGGGAAGTGGAAAGCATTCAAACCCGCTTGGGTATGCTTGCATAAACCTTTTATGGCACACACCAACAGTTTGCAATTAAGCAAAAGGAGGAGAATCTAGACTGGCCCCATGATTCAATAGCAATGGCATTTTACAACATAAAAAGGGGGACTTCGAAACTGACCTTGAGAGGTGGGTGAGAACGTCATTCACTTTTGTGCACACACCAGAGCACACTTGGTAAGATCCAGTCTGGCCAATTTAAGCACTTACTTTGTACCTAGGTTTAAGATGCACGATCTGCTCAAATGTGCACTGTGGCTTCCTATCTCTGACATTGCCCGGACTCATAGAGGAGAGAAATGAGCTTATTTTAAGGTACGGCTGCCTTTTACTGAGAGAGTTGTGTTAAACAGTTCATGAGAATGGCTTCCTAAAAGTGCCTGTCCCTGCCCATTGACTAAGAAGTGTGATTAGGTCTAACCAGATGATCCACCCAGTAACAGATTTTTATTAGAAGATGAAGAGACACAAATAATACCATACTCCCTTGAGAGTCCTGTAGTGTCAGTCCTTAAAGGGTTCCAGCAGGAGAGCCCATGTCCCAGCATGGTGGCCTACACTCAGGTGAGATGTCTCTCTGGATTGCCCTTGCTGTGGGTCTTCTTCTGTTGACTTTGGAGGGCAGCTTCAGTGGGTGCCTGCAAGCACCAGCCAAGGTCCTGAAGGAGGCAGGCTGCTTCCCAGCCACTGCCAGTCAAAAATCAAGCTAAAAGGAGAGCTTTATCAGCCAGTCAGAGTCATAACTTGTGTATGGGATATGACCCACCAGGACAAGTTAAGAACCAGAAAAGGTCAGAAGAATCACTGGAGTTATTGGTAAAACCCTCTGTCTGCTGATGACCCAGTCCTTTAGAGCTTTTATTCAAGGGGCTAAGTGGTTTCTTTCGCTATGCACATAGGACAGGGTTAGCTGGATTGCATCTCTTCTCATAGAAAGACTCACTGTGCTCAGCAGTTTGTTATGGCATCCTCTTGAGTGCAAGTCATACAATAAAAGTTGCAAAAGTAGTTTCTATTATAAAGCCTCGCTTTCACAGCACGCCAAAAATGTTGCCTTTTCAGGTTGGGCGTTCCAAGGTTGATTGCAATCCAAAGGTCACTGCTGAAAAGTCAAAGCAAAAGGATTTGCTTAGTTGTGAGCTGTGATTGTCCCTGTATGTGCAGGGAATTCACTCATTTTCAACATCCTCTACTGTCCTGTGAAACACGTACCAGAGACCAGTGTGCTGGAGCCCTGATATGAGAGAACGTGAACCACCAGGATGAGCTGATGGATCAATCATTACGTTCTCAAAACCCTGTCACATTTATAAGCATTGCCGTGAAGCCAGGACCAAACCTGAAATGGCAGGGAAATTAAAGTCTAGACATTTTTCAAACCTTTCCTGATAAGGCTGTGTATGAGACACCGGCTTGTCTGACAGCATGAACTTTAAGGTGACATGGCGTACAAAGTGTCTTTCAACAATGCATCCTTCCCATGGAATCAGCAGTCATTCTAAAAAGACTTAAAAATGGCTTAAATATTTTAAGCACCTAGAAGACTTAATAAGGATTTAAGTTGTCTCTAATGCTTACATTGTGCTACCTTAAAGATTTAAGGCAGCTTAAATGCTTATATGCTTTAAGAAGTTGGAGTAACAATCACTTTGTCTTCACAAAGCGCAAATAATCAGGATTTATTTGGTGAAACACTTCAGGGAGGTCTTCAAATCACCTCTTTTCTGAGACTACTAGAGACATCTTCATAAAGGGTGACCTGGCAGCACCTGCTTAGAGTTTTGCCTATCTACCTAAATATCCATGACATTTGCCTGGCACCCAGCACCTCACTGGTAAACTTATACTGATAAACTTAAGGTTTATCCCGTCCTAGCATGTACAATGCTGTGGGCCTGAGAAAAGCTCTTACCTCCCTCTTGTTCCTGTGAGAAACTGAGGCACTGACAGGCAGGATTTGCCCAAGATAGCATAGGAAGCCTGATGCAATGAAGAAACTTGGACCTGGCTCTCCCACTGACCAGGTCCCTGAGTGCTGGGTCTCCCTCTAACCGTAACAACTGTACGGTCTGCCCAACGCTGGTTTATTTTCTTTTAAAGCACTGCCCTAAACTCAGCTCCATAGGCAAGAATGAAACTGCACTGATGGGAGTTTGGACAATTATTGTTCTAACTTGGGGCGGTCCGCCGCGTCTGGTACCCATCTATTTCTTTGTGGCCAAAACCCATTTCCTCTTAAACCCCAGTCTCCCTCCCCTTTCTGCTTTATCCTACAGAAGCCATGGAGGCATCTTTTGCCATCTGGGTGGAACATCTTCTGAGAATTTCCCTCCTTCCCTCTGAGAAGCCAGCTCGCCTCAGGAACTTTTCCTACTGCTGGAGTTTGGGACTGCAGTCTGAACATGGACCTGGGCAACCAGCCCTGTTTCAGCAGGGGGCTTGAACTGGATGATCCCCAGAGATCCTGCCCAACCAAAACCATCCTGTTATGCTGTGATGTGTCCCGCATGCCTCAACATCTGGTCCTCTGAGTATTCTGAAGTAATTATAGAGGAAGCTCATTTCTAGGGCCTAGTTTTACTAGTTAACAGTGAAATTCCACAATATCTGTTGGATAATGATTGCAGTCAGTCTGGAGAGAAGAACAAACATCACGGGATGGGAATGTGGTGGGTTCAGGAGGCACAACTCTGGGAGTAATCACTGGCAGTCATCCATGTTTGCATGCACTTATTTGGAGTTACAAAGTCGCTTCTTCCCCTTCTCTGACACATTCTCTGGCTTGCTCTTCTCAGAATTATCTTTTATATAAAACAATAAATGCAGCCCCACAGAGCAAGACTGGCTCTAGACACAGATGAAGTTGATAGATATACACAGGGGAGGGATGTCTTGAAGCAGGGTGGAGGAAAGGGACTATCTCAAGGTCTGGGACCCTGCTCTTCATTTTGGCTGTGTCAGAGCCCTGGAAACCAAAGAGACTGCTACTGATGTTGCTGGAGGAGGGGTTGGGATGTAGTGATGAGCAGGGGCACAGCCTCCCACAACAGCAGGAGCTTCTCTGCTCAGCAGTCGTGCCCTTCAGGCAGATGTAACAATCTCAGCTCTCCGTCTAGACTCCTTATTGGTTTTTTCCCCTTGCCACTGCATTCAGCCTTGGCCTGGCTTCTGTCCCTGATCCTCGGAGTAACAACATTCAGCTTTACATGTAGTGCTGCATAGCTTAACCTGGTCCTGCCTCAAACTGAAATTACAGGGCCAAATTCAGCTCTGGTGCTTGAGTTCTTTGCTCCTCGCATCGTTCCTCTGCAGCATTTCTGCCTGAGGCCAGCAAGCTGCACCACTCCAGCCAGGGGCACATTCAGTGCACTGAAGTCCATTCATTAGAAGTTTGTTCTTCATCCTTGCCTGTTCAAAGGCAGGGGGACGGGGAAACGCTTGGGTCTGCACAACCGATTTGCTGTTGCCTGGCTGGCTGCTGAAACAGCACAGTACAGAAAGCTTCCCATGGGATTAGCCATGCATTCAGCGTGCTGGGAGTTCTCACACTTTCAGGATGGGGAAAGCATCCCTACAGGCAGCAGGACATTCACAGAGCCCAGCCAGAGTGCCCCAGCAAGGACATGACTTGCTCTCCGTGGACAGCACAAGCAAGGATTTGTCAATATTGCTCGGGCCAGGTTTCATTTGTGCTGAATTTGTTTTGCAAATGCTGCTTTGAATATGCTACCAATAAATGGCCCTTTTCTGGCTTTTCTCCAGTGCCTGGGACACATCCCGTTCCCCAAGCAGGCCACGAATGGAGAATTACGTGGAAAGCATTGGCACCATGAATAGCCACAGCACAAATTCCTTGTGTCAGGTCTTCTGTAACTTATGTCCCCTTTGTGCCAAATGGCACCAGGAGCTGCTTTTCTTCTGAGCGGAGGTTTTGAACATAAGACAACCACTTGGGTATGTAAATAGGGTGTTTACAAACTTTCCAGATTTAATTTTAGTTAATATTTAATAATAGCCAGTAACTATAAAAAGATGTCTTCATCTTTACTGTTAGTACTTCACTTTAAAGTTACCTGCCACTCTGATATGATTTTTCCTGTCATATTTTTTAACATAAGCAGCTTTGGAGGAGCAAAAAAATGGTGAGCACAGATGTTTACCATAATGGCCTTATTTTCTCTGTTTTAACATACAGGATAGACATCTACTGTGTGGGCTGGGAAACAGGTGATACACATTCAAGTAAATGTATACATACTGAAGAGGAATGTGGAAACTCTTCTAGGGTTTATTTAACACAGTACAGAGCTATGAGGATACTACCCATCCAGAAAAACTAGAGAAACTAGCTCCAATCCTTTAGAAAAGAGCAGATGAATGGGGCTTTGAGTGTTTTAAAAAATAATGGCGAGAAGTGAGGGCTCTAAATAACTTATCGCCTTCAAATGTTTCTGCTAAGCTGCATGAGTTGGGAACCAGTTTCGTTTTGAATAGTGCCTTTCATGCAAATCACATCTCTGTATGCTTCAAGGCTCTAATTAGAGTGTTATGACCAAAAGAAAAAGAGAAATCAGAGATATGAGCAACTGTGGGTTTAGATAAGGTTTGAGTAAGATGGGAGAGGCAGTGAAGCAGAGAGCTAATGTCATCTCCCAGTAGGGGTCAAGAATTTAAGCTCAGGGTATGCAGGATGGGTGGGCCCAAAAGGAATGCCAAATAATTTAAAACAGCAGAAGGAGCTAATGTACAGGATGAGCTGCCATGGGGGAGGACACAAGCAGCTGGTAGAACAAGATTTTTTGCCATCTTTTGTTCAAATGAGTTGCAAAAGGCAGGGAAAAATACTCAGAGGCGAATGCAGAGGGGACAGATTTGCGCAGACTTCTTAAAACGGTTGTTAGATGGGCTGTCTTCTGGAGCATGCTGCTGTGTGATTAGTTCTTGAATTAATTAGAAAAATAACAAGTGGCCCATCCTCTCTGTGGTCAGTGCTCTGAACCTCATTAGCACCAGTGCACAGCCCGTTAGCGGAGAACTTGCAACATCAAACCTCCAAAGGCTTGCTGGGGAGCAGGAAGGGACCTGGAAGCCTTTAGAAAGCACAAGAGCCACAGGGATAAATACTTAGGCCTGTGAGGATCAGATGGCATGGCATATGGGAAGGAATTCGTGGACTACTTAGGCCAATGGACAATTCAAAAAATTTCAGCAAGCTTGCTTACTTAAATCGCACTGAAGAGCATTGGCATTGCTTTGAACTGCCTGGTGCTCACAGTCTCGGGATGCGCTGTTTCCCAAGGGCCAACAAGAGAGAACTTGTAAAGTGCTGATAGCCAGGCAAAAAAAAGCATGCAGTAATGTTTGGCTTTGCAGCTTGTTTTCTTACGAAGGTGGTTTGGGGTTATATTTTCCCCTTGAATTTTCACACATAACTACATTAGTGTAATGAGTCATGTCTGTGTATTTACAAAGAAACAGATCCCAAAGGAGTTTACGCATTTGTCATCCCAGTGCTGAATCTCTGAGAACGATCCTTCCAGATCATAATGAGATACTGTATCTGCTCACAGAGACAAAGCTTGTTCAGCTTTTCCAAAGGAGTGAATAAGAGTCATGTGTATGTGACCCTTCCGCAGGACTTGATGGGCAGTAGCCAGGGCTGTGTTCAAGTGTGAGGGCGTCACTACAAACAGTCCAGCTTGAGCTCAGAACCAGCAACCTGGGAAACACCAGATTATGCTGTCTGAGCAGCAGTCACTCTTAAAACGTTCCCAGGCGGGAGTCAGGTGGGTAACAAACACTGCACTTATTGAAGGGGAAAAAAAGGAAATTTGAATGAGGTAGGTAAACAGCATTGTCAGAACAGATGTTCAAACTGTCACACTTTCACTTTCTATTACTTTGGGATATAACTGCTTGGCAGCTTTCCCACTCGTGTGTAACCTTTCCTGGTGGTTTCAGAGTTAGTCTTGCAGGGTAGCAAGGACTTACTCAGCTTGGAGTCTGTGCTCTGCCCTGTGGCTGTGGCTGCTGGCTGCTCTGTCAAAGGTGCTACAGTGTCCTCCCACTGCAGCTCAGGGGCTGAAATTGGTGGGGTGGGGTTGGGTTGGGTTGGGTTGAGGGACCCAACTCTGCCACTCCGGCCACTGGGCTTCTCATTTCTCCTGAGGGAAACAGAGCTCCACTGGGTTTGGGTCTGTTGGCCTGTGGGAATTTCTGGGGTTCCAGGGGAATACATGGAGGGAACATTTTCACTGGGGTCTCATCCATCAGGTTTGCATGTATTTTCACTGTCTTAAGAGAAGCTTTATAAAATGGGAATTTATTTGGCTGCCTGTGGCATGCGCACTGCATCTCCACCTGACTTCAGAGGTTTGCTAAGGACATAGGTCCCAGCCTGCTCACTAATTCAGTTGATGTATTTGCTGCCAGAAATGTTTATTGCTAAAAGAAAGTGAAAGGATCCTAGAATCAGGTACATTTGCAGTACATAATTCATTGGATTTTTTTCTTGCTAATCTTAGGCAATTACTGGTTGTATCACACCTTGAAGTAGGGTGGCTTTTAGAGTATTTTTTCTCTTGACATACCTGCTGGGCCTATTAGTCACATAAATGCAAGCTGTTCCTGGAATTCAGATGAATTATCTCTTTTAACACTGCCTTATGAAAACCATTCCCATGCATGAAGCATTTTCTGTTACTATTGAGAGAGAAAAATGAAGTCACACACCTATGGACATGGCCCTGTATGCAGGCAGAATGAAAAAGCCCACCTGTTTAGTTATGGCAGTCGAGGGGCATGCTGTTCTGAAAAGCAGTGTTTCGTTTTTTGGATGTTTATACCCATCATCTTTCATTTTCATCTGATGTCACTTTTCTCTTGTGCAAAATAAAAGGAACGAGCGTGTTCAGCTGAAATTCTTTTTGTTACTTCAGCTGACATATTCTATATTATCTCAAGTCATTCTGTCAGGTTCCTTCATATCTACCATCACTCTCACCTCAGACTTTTCATCTTTCAGTCTCTTCTGCTCCTCAAATCTTTTTATTGCTCTTTCTGGGTTCCTTCAGTCTACTTTGACCTCATCTCTGAAGTGCCTCACAGGTTTTTCTAGTTTCAATTAACCTGGACAAATTGATGTCTTCAGCATATTTCCTTTTCTCTTCCCCTCCTCCTGTTTTTCCCATCAGGACACCTGTAGCCATGTGCTGCCTTTGCCATATTGCAAGTGAACTCCTGCTTTACACTCTCATTGGCAATTTTTATCCATGACTGAATTTTACCCACGTGCCCGTCCAGTTATCTGAGGAGCATTTTTATTAAAATGCTACTAAGAATGTAAGTCTGGCTTTGAATGATTCTTCTCTTTACTGCAGAGGAGCTAACAGATGATGGGAGAGGCACAGCCCACCCTCGCCGAAGCCTCGCTGGCCTGCTGTATTCACCAGGTTGTTTGAAAGCAACATTCCAGTTATCAGTTCAGCCAGTGCTTCCTGTTCCTGATTCAAGACCTCTGGTCCGCAGCTTTTACTTTCCAGACTGGTGCAATCACTGTGCTTTGGAGGGTCTTAGCAGTCCAGAAAAAAATATCCCAAATTCCTTCAGGACTTAGTGGGGATGTTTTTGCTGGCAACTCGGTATTGTACTGGTTCCAGCCCTTGGTTCTCTGACACGTGGTGCAGGAAGGAGGAAGGAAGAGGCCTGATCCTTTAAAGTGTTCAGGCTTTCAGGCTTGAAAATTATATCTGAGGTCCTGCCTCACAGGTCATCCCCAGGGAGCTTGGGATTGTGATGGAGACTGCTTCTGGAGGGAAAGGTGGCTGCCCAGACAGCTCCTGGTGATCAGTGCTTGGCTCCACCTGGGATTACTGAGGACATGGGCCAACACATAGGTGAGAAGAGGACTGACAGGTGTCACCAGCCCTTGCTGGAAAGTTGGGCCACATTTGCTTCACCCAGTGCATACCATCCAACATGGTCAATGACAAACTCTTACCAATTCCTCTTGTACTGCTTTTTTCAGCCTACCAGTTTTATCCATTTCTCCTGATGAATTTACACTGAAAACTGGGTGAGGGATATACCAGCAACAGTGGAAAACCTACAGCTGGAAAAATCCTGCATCATGTTTTCTCAGCAGATGCACACAAAGGGCAGAACGTCATGAGGGAGGGGGCTCTTCAGTGTGGTTTGTGGCTGCGTACACAGGAACAAGAGGCACAAACTACAACTTTGGTATGACAGCTGGGATTTACCAACCAGAGACTCTCACGCAGGGCAGTTGGTCCTGTGAAACACTTCAGGACAGGACACATTCCCACGGAACACAGTGGAAGCCATCCAAAGACATTGCTGCTCTAACTTTATCATTTCTCTTAATACAGAAGTCAGACACAGAGCATTGAAACAATCCCTTCATGGTGAGATTGCCCATGGGTGTTTGCAGGTGGCATGACTGCCCTTGCACTGGGATAATGATGGACAATTTAGCCCTCATTTCTGAGCTGTTGTTAAAACCTAGCCCTATGGACCTCCTGGTTACGTGGTTGTTGCAGTACAGGATTGTTTTTCTCTGTAAGAAAGAAATTAAATTCCCTCTGTCTAGTGGACAGCCTCCTTCTATGGAGGACTGAGACAATGCGTGCAAACTCCTTGCTGTAGTAGCCAAAGGTTTTGGCTTTGCAACATGTCAATAAATAACCAAAATGTCCCATCATTCCAGTAGCATGGGGAGTGAGAACAATGTACGACCAGATAATTAAATGTCTTGTCTTTAAACAAGAAACAAAGTAGTTTTCAATAGAGGCTGCTGAACTAAGCACCCTTTCTCTTCTGACATCTTTTTGGGGCTGTGCTTGGTATTCTGCAACGAGGAATTGTGTGGGGATTTTGCTGGATGTAAACACTGAAAAAAATTGCTCATTCTATTGTTCTGGCTTACTCATCCCAGATATGGCTTCTCCCGTCCTGTCGAGAGCCTTAGAGGCCATGGGTAACCCCGTCCAGCTCTGCCCTGGGTCAGCATGAAAAAGAAAAAGCACATAAGCAGCTCCTTATAGGCAGAGGTGTCTATGTGTTTGTGTCCCACAAAGGAGGGAAGGAAAGGAACAGTTCTCTACCTCCTCTAGGGAAAAAAGTGCTGTAGGCAACAGAGAAGCAACCCCTCACCTGGCTTCACTCTACAGACTCTCCACATGACCACTCTGAATTGCTCAAGAACAGCTTCCAGGAACAAATGCAGGAATTTGAGAATAACCTGCACACAAAAATCAAATTTCTTCCTCAACTGGCCTTTTATATTATGACCTACATGGTATCAGGCATTTTATTTTATTTTATTTTATTTTATTTTATTTTATTTTATTTTATTTTATTTTATTTATGTTGTGCAGCAAAATTGGCCAAACCACTAACTTAAGTAATTAACCTCAGGAAAATAAACAGGATACAGAAAGAAGATAAAACAGCCAACTGTTAAGGACAGTTGTGTCTTACTATTCTACTGTAATTCTTTGCACATCTCAACAAATAAAAGCAAATGTATCATTTTAGCTTGGATATTTGTAAATGAACAGTACAAAACACAAACTCCATAGAAGGGTTAAATAGTGAGATAACAAAAATTGCTAATTATGCTTTACTTCCAGATGAGTGAAGGCTGTAGGGAATTATGCGGGGACTTAACAACTCATAGTCACCAGGGCAGCACAATGCTATATGAAGTCCCCAGATGCCAAAGGCAGCCTGATGCGTGCTGAGAGGAATGCCAGGAATACTCAGGCATATCTCACACAGGGTTTGACGTGCATTAAACCCAGTCTGAAAACAAAAGCAGAGGAACTCTCCTATTTTCCTTTCATGCTGCCTCAAAGCTTCCCATCAGCCACACAGCTGCCTCCTAGAAACTGCTCCTGAAAATGTCTTTTGATTAATACAGTTTTTTTCAAAGGTGGCAGAGAATAGCCTGCTCACACTGCTCTCCTTTGTGGCCCTGTATCTGACTCTGCTTGTTTTATACCATGACCTGGTGGCTTTGCTCTATACAACTGCAAACCCTGGCTGCATCCAGTCCTGTTCCACTGGCCATGACTCCTGGTCAGCAGTGATCATTAATAAAGTTGCATGAAATTGAAGCACACCAACTTGAAAAGAGATTTGAGGAATTTTTAAAAATATATTACAGAATTACCTGATCACCTTGCATCACCATGCCATAAGAAATCACTGGGATAGATGGGTCTTAATAAGGATGAGGGGTTTAGAAACGAAAATCTGATATCCTTTCTTTCTTACAAAGTAAGTTATTCTCATTTTTCCAATGTCACAAACTCGTTGTGAGGAGGAAGATAAGGGATCATCACCTGAATTGTCCCTTTAAATGTTTCTTGCTTTTGCCTTAGAAGTATCTCTTTCCAATTACGCTCAGCAATTGGACAGGTGAGTAGATGGATTCTGGCTCCATGTGAGATGACAATTCCCTTTATTCACAGCAAAACCCATTTGGCTGCCTTCGCCACTTACACCAGATACTTTATGATCCCCCTAAATTCCAAATTATTGAGCTGTTTTCCAGCTATTTGTGGCTGTTACACAATGGCGTTCCCAGTGAAATGCTGGGTTCCGAGCACAGCCACACCTGGACCCGTCCAGCAGCTGTGGCTGGGAGTTTGCTTCTGAGCTCCCATATCCTTTCCAGCCCCTCTGCAGGCTTATAAGCAGAGGGGGAAAATATCTGCGCTGGGATGCCGGGCTGTGCGTCGGGCTGCCAGGCGCAATCCGGTGCACATCGCGGTCCCAGATCGGAGATCGCATGTGACCCCCGGCAGCCTCAGCGTCTCCCGCCAGCTGCCTCCATGGGCAGAAGTGAGAATGTTAATAAACACCCAAATGAAAGGAAGTTGTTGGGTTGTAATTAACATATGCCATTAGTATCTGTCGCTTTGGCCAGCCGCAGCAGACAGGCTGAACCCATACATACAAATGAGTGTCTGCCTGAACTGCGGGGAGGGGAGGGAGAGATGATTTCATTGTGAGCGTCTGGTGCTGTCAGCAGCTTTAAATCACACGGGTACTTACCAACAAAAACAGTAACTGCCATTGTGTCCTGGAACAATAATACAGCTTTTAAAACCTTGTTTTATTCAATAAACAGTTCTAAATGTTTGCTCACCCTCTTTTTTTCACCAGAGTTGCTTCATTTAAAAGATATTCCAAGGGGGAAAAATGAAGGTCTGGCCCACCAAAGGTGTTTTCGACGTGGTTGATCAGCACTTTTGTCCCTTTCGCAACGCTCCCTGGCGCTGCTGCCAGCGGGACAGGTGATGGCGGCAGTCCCGTGGGAATCACACCAACCCACTCCTGATGAACGTCACCAAGGGTTTCTGGAAGGTCAGTAATGAGCCCAGAGCCTCCCACGCTGGCTGGGATCGTTTCGCTGGAGTGGTGGTTGTGCTGTTCTGTGTTCACTACCGATAATTACCTTTGTTGGGCTGTGCACTGCCTACCTCACCAATTCCTCTCTCTTAGGGGCCTCAAAGATTAAAATGCACAGAAAAGCCCCTGTCCATCGGCACTGCCAGAGACCTCCCTGTTAATTGCTATTGCTCTCTTCTTGCTCCGAAGAGATGTGTCAGGAACTGAAGGCTTAGCAGGTTTTATCCTCTCTAAAAATAAAGCCTATGTGAATTCAATAAAGAATGATAATTTTTAACCCCCAGATATATTGCTGAAAGTTGATGGTAAATTCCGCCCCCCCCCCCCCCTTTTTTTTTTTTTTTTGCAACCATCTTAGTCCTCCTCCTTCATGTTTTTAAGTGTTATTTACATAAGCAATTAGTTCAAGGACCACCACTACCAAAACCAGTAGATCTAGGACTGCAAACGTGATTCTGCTGAATTGCTGAACTGCCACAAAAAACAACAAAGTCAGAAGCATCCGGGCTGTGCTCCAAGACATGGGATTTATATGATCACACTCTGCATCTTGGTTCAGTCTGACAGAATATTTTCCTACTTTCTGTGCTAAAAGAGCTTTAAAGGTCTCTGCAGGAGTTTCTCTTTGGAAGCATTTGAGATGGCAGATGATAATTAGATATTTCTGTAGTACAGGAATTATTTTCTTTGCATTTCCCAGTTCGCAGGCAGAGCTGTGGTCAGCAATCCTGTCTGACTCAGCCTCTCATCTTCCTGCTTTTAAAACCCCACAGTTCTCATATTTATTGACATATTTTAAGAAAAAGTTTTACTGCCTCTGAAAAAAATCCTGTTCTGTTGTCATTGCTTCCAGCTTTCTGCAGCAAAGCTACTGCTGTCTGCAGTGGAATTTATGTCCAAATAGGCACTGCAAAGAACTGGTAGAATTCACCCCTGGTCAACAGGTCCAGTGGGATGGAGCTGGTGCTCCCTGAAATAGCCTGGGAAAAGCTGTGTGACCATCCCCTTCAGCTAGTCCTGCTCCAGGGGAAAAGACAAAGTCCAGATACATGAGAGAGCTGGCAAAGGAATTGTTCCATTTGGTGGTTTTCCCGATCTTCATCATAAAATCCTTAGATGTGGTTGTTGCAATACATCCTCCCCTGCATTCAGGGATGGACCGACCAGCTTGGACATGCCCAGCATCTTGGTCCACTTGGACTCCCCAGTGGAGTTCCAAAGTGGGGTTTTTTCCAGCCGTTACACCTTCCATCTTATCCCTGCATGTAATTCCCCCATTTTCCTTCTTCTTTACATCATGTGGGCAAGAGGTCAGAGCAGCCACCCTGTGTCACTGGGACCATGCCATTGTTGTCCTCGCCACCCTTCATCAGTCAGTGCCATCTACTGGAAACCAGAGCCAGGCTGACTCAGACTTCTTCAAGGACCCACCACCACCTCTGGCCCTACCTGGGGCTAGAGCGAAGTGCGGGGGTGGCACCACACCTCGGGGGGCTGCAGCCTGTATGACCCATCTTGCTTTGGTGACCCTGCACCACTTCACTGCTGGATGGCACTGGAATGGTGTCTTCAGATGGGGTCCTTATTATGCTGTGAGATTTTTTGGCGAGGAAATATCTCTGTAGCACCATATCATAAAGCTGTTGCTTCTTGCCAAAAAACTTCAACAGCATTTTATTCATTATATATAGCACCCGAAATGGGGTTGGAAAAAGAGTACTGGATTGGGCCCCTGCAGCTAAAGCCCAATTCTAGTCTTCAGCCAGACTGAGAAGAGAATTCAAAAGCATTTTGTAACATCAAGGAAAAGGAGGTAGTCTTGTACTGTGGCTGTTTTCCCCTCCATGAAGTCCCACCACTTGTAAAAGGACTCCAAGGGAGAAAAAAAGACATAAGCAGGAGATACATGAGGTGAAAGCAGGGACTGGCCACTTGGGTCCCAAGATTATAAGGATATTGTCAGAGTATGCCGAAATTCAATGAGAAAAGCCAAGGCCCATTTGGAATTAAGTCTGGCTAAGGTTGTCAAGGATAACAAGGAGGGCTTCTTTAAACACATCAACAACAAAAAGGATACTAGGGAAAATGTAGGCCCACTACTGAATGGAAAAGGGACCATTGCAACACAGTTTGTAGAGAAGGCTGAGATAATGCATGTCTCCTTGCTTCAATCTTCACTGCCAAGGCCAGCTTTTAGGAATCTCTGAGCCAGGAGACCAGGGAGAAGGTCTGGACCAAGGAAGATTTCCCCTTGGTTGAGAAGGATTGGATTAGAGAACATTTAGTCAAACTTGATATCCACAAGTCCATGAGTACAGATAGGATGCATCCATGAATGCTGAGGGAGATGGCAGATGTCATTGCTAGGCCACTCTCAGTCACCTTTGGAAGGTCATGGCAACCAAAAGAGGTGCCTGGGCACTGGAAGAAAGCAAATGTCACTCCAGTATTCAAAAAGGGCAAGAAGAAAAACCCAAGGAACTACTGGCCAGTCAGACTCACGTCAGTTCCTGGAAAGGTGATGTAACAGCTCATCCTGGAGTCCAAATAAATGGATGGATGGATGGATGGATGGATGGATGGATGGATGGATGGATGGATGGATGGATGGATGAATGGACAGCTAAGGATGTTCTATGAAGTTGTCCATGAGCCAGCACTGTGCACTTGTAACCAGGAAGGTGAATGGTGTCCTGGGGTGCATTAGGAAGAACACTGCCAGCAGGTTGAGGGAGGTGATCCTGCCCCTCTATTCAGCCCTGCTGAGGCCACGTCTGGATTGCTGTGTCCAGTTCTGGGCTCCTCAGCACAAGAGAGACAGGGAGCTCCTGGAGCAGGTCCAGCACAGGGCAACATAGATGATGAAGGGACTGGAGTCTTATGAGAAAAGGCTGAGGGAGCTGGCCCTGTTCAACCTCAAGAAGAGATGACTGAGAGGGAACCTTTTCAGTGTCTCTAAGTGTCTGAAGGGAGGCTGCCAAGAGGATGGAGCCAGGCTTTCCTCAGTGGTGCTAAGCAATAGGATGAGAGGCAATGGGCAGTAACTAGAACACAGGAATTTCACCTGAAAATGAGGAAGAAATTCTCTACTGTGAGGGTGTGTGTGAGTGAGCACTGGAGCAGATTGCCCAGAGAGGTGGTAGAATCTTCTTTTCTGGAAATACTCAAAGGCCACCTGGACACAATCCTGAATAATGTGCTCTAGTGGACCCTGATGATCAGGGAGTTTGGATGAGATGACCTCCAGTAGTCCCTTCCAACCCTACCCATTCAGTGGTTCTGTGAAAATTCATCTATTTTAAACCAGTTTCTCAGATCAAGAGTTAAATCTGAGGGAGCTTTGTGGTTTCATTGGTTTTACCCATACAAAACAAATGTTCTGGATGTTGTGAATTTTCTTCAATCTTTTGATGTTTCTGTTTTGACTTGGGAAGCTGTTTCACCCAGCAGCAGTTCTTCAGATACATGGGGTTCAAAGGCACAATAAGGAAAGGTTGCAAGTTAAAAGTTCCATTAGGAAGTAGATTTAATCTTAAAATATGTATATTCATCATTGCCTAATGTATTTAGTGCAGTGCCCAGGGTAATCCATTATTTAGGTGGGGATACAGCTCCAGCCTCATGCATTTTGCTTTCCATTGCATGAAACTTCCATCAGTCTAAGCCAGGCCTGCTTCTGTCCTGCTGCCCTCTCCGTCCCCTGGCTCCCATCTGCTCCATGTGCCAGCACCAACATGTGCCTGGGCCCATGGTGTGCACCTCCAGCCCTTCCACCACCAAAGAACACCCCTGCAAGTGATGGATAGTGGCTTTCTGCTGGTCTGGCTCAGTGGCTCGGTGGCTCGTCTCACTCCTGCTCGGCTGATGGAGCAGGGACTAAAGAGCCATGGAGCCACGCCCTGGGCTTCGTGTGGAAGTCCTGTGTGATGCCCTTGGCTGTAGGCTTCTCTCATGCTCCAAGTTAAGCAATCTTGAATGTGAGATTTGTAGAATCAGTCCCTCTATTTCCACCCCATCCTTTCCACATATTCCATTTTTTCAGGTTTTTGGGGAGCAGTTTGACCATGTTGGATGCAGTACCAGGGAGCAAGCAGCTCTGTTAGCTTCAGAAAGGGTTCAGTGTTTGCTTTTCCTTCATTTTGCATATTTTAGAGTATCTCAATGTGTTTCTCCATCCAAATTTTTGGCATACTGAACATATACATTTATAACTCCAAAGGTAATGAGTGATAAGCTCTAACAGAGTGGAAATGAAAACAACCATGCTTTTCCCTTAATACCAACCATCTGCTAAAACCAGATGACAAGAAGGCATGTATCAGTTTCCTTAAACTGATGCACCTTCACAAGAAAATGCACAGAGAGGCCCATTTGCTAACCTGGAGATAAAAGCATCAACTCCTGTGTTTGGCACCTCTGTAATACTGAAAATCCCAGCCTCTCTGCTCTGAGGCATTGCCCCCTGGAGCCTTGCTGGACACCCTTTCATGGGCAGACCCCAGCACTGGAAAAGTCAAGGTCACAGCACCTTCCCCACAAGGTGCCACCTCTACTGCCCCATCAAGAGCTGTTGATATGGTAGGCAGAGCTTAAAACAAGCCCAGACATTTTGTCAGAAGGAACTAATTTTGTTGTTGTTGTTTCAATGTTTTTTACATAGAAAAAAGGGACTTCAGAAGGAAGGATAAAAAGATGCCCCTTACGCTTTTTAATTTCATTAGGGGAAACTAGAAGAAGAAGCTACAGAGTCTGGCAGAAGAAGCTACAGATTCTGGTACAAGAAGCAAAGCAAGAAAAAATGCAGCATTTTTAGTATTAACATCTTTTCTTTATTAAGGTCTTTATTGCTGTGAAGGAAAGTTGAGGGTCTTTGTGATTTGTTTGCATTTCTGTAAGATAATAATGTATCCAGTTTCCAGTCTCTAAGACTCACAAATTAAGTGCAAGTATCGCCTAATGAATCCCATAAGGCATCATAGTCTGGAATCACAGGATTGCATGAAAATAATACGTTGGACTTTTTAAAGAAAAATTTAAATTCAAAAGAGTTACTTAAAATAATTTAATTTTCCTTCTAAAGCTGTGACTCCCATATATACAGAGTGAAAACTAACTTCTCAACAGGTTTGGGGTTTTTTTCTTGAGAAAATGGGTACTTTTTAAAGTTCATTTCCTAATTTCAAAGGAACGTGACTCATGCTTTCTTGCATGCTTGGGTGTGACAGTACTTCTTGGTAGCACAGAGACACAAGGGTGGCAGCTTGAAAACCCCAGTTCATGTAAGAGAGAATCAGTTTTAACAGGTATTTTTTATCACTGTGATGTGGCCAGCTGCTGTGTGATGTATCTGGACGTGTTTTTTTTTAAAGGTGGCACAAACTTATCCCAATGACCATTAATCAATCTCTGCACATACAATGGCCCAACAGCTCAAGTAGATCCCGTATTTCTCCCATGAAAAGTGTGTTATGAATAATTTCTTCAGAAGGAAAAGGTGAATTCTGTACTAAGTCTGAACTTTATTTAGTTGTTTTCGGTGGAAAGCCTTCATTTTTGGCTGCCACATTGAAGAACCTTCAGATGACTCAGCTTCTTCCACAGCTTGCTTGTTGCTTTCAGAAACCTCACCACCTTTTAGGATGTCACTGGCCAAGTGATGGAAATTGCTGGTCACCTTTGAAAACGTGACTCTTCTGCATTGTCTGTGTGTGAGGATGACCAGGAGGGCAGCAAGATGAGGCCTGGCCCTTGGTGGCTGAAGAAAGGAGGTTCATGGTAGTTACAGTGCTCCTGTGCTGCTGGAAGTCCTTCATCAGTTGAGTCTTCCTGGGAAAGCAAAGGAAATTTAAATTTCTAGTGTAGCAAAACAAGCAGGGAATCAAAAACAAGTCTACTTTTGAAGACCCTTTTTATGGCTCATTAAAAAACTGGAAGAGACCCAAGTGAGGTCTCACTGCTCAGTCCCTCTAATCTCCTTAACTCTGTCGAGAGTTTGTTTGGGTTTTTTCCCCCGGTTTGTGACGGTGATAAGTCCTGACAGCCATGAGACAACATTTCTGAGTCCCTGGCTTCACATTCAGCAATAAGGGCTGAAGATCAGGAGGTGCTCCTCCCTCTAGGTCTGCCTGGTTGGAGACTGACTTTCTGCTCTGTGCAGTTATCCACGTATTTAGATGAATTTGTTATTTTTCCATGTGATCTCCAACATGGCCTGCATCTCAAGTGGCTGCTGTCTCCGAGGCATCATTTCTCAGCAGGAACAGACAACTTCCTAGCAGCCAAACAGGAGAAGAGCTATAAATGTCATAGGTTGGCCACAATAATATTAAAGAGCCATGCTCTCCTACAACCTTTTAAAGTATATATCATTCAAAATTTATTTGAGCTTTCTGGCTGATTTTTTTTTATATATAGATCCTGTGTGACAGTTGTTGCTCCCTCACATTTTTGAATGCTTTGACATCGCAAAAGCACATTTCTACTCAGAGACCAGATGTGTCCTCCCAATAACAATTACATAGCACAGAGGAAAAAACCTATTGTTTAGTCCAGTAAATCAAACTGTTTAACCAAAGAAGCCAGATTGTTATTTCTTCACTGCACATTCATAATGCTTTGTTTGACTTCCAATCTGTCCATGCGTATATACGAGGAGAGACAAATACATACATTTCGATGCTTCAAGCACTGTGTGCACTTGCTCCACAAGCAAAGTGGAGGCCCCATGTTGATGAGAGGCTGCAGATCCATCAGAAAAGTGTCCTCTGAGCACGCCAGTCCCAGGGCTGACTTGCTAAGCCAGGATTCCCAGGGGTACAAGCTGGTGCTCCGGCAGCACCTCCCCATCTCCCTGGCAGGAGCAGCGCTTCCCCTGCGATGTGCCGCAGCTCAGGGGACACACTGCTCTGAGCCACAGCTGCAAAGGATGGAAAATACAGGTGTTGCACAGGTAGGAGAGAAATTCAAGGGGTGTCCTGGCCCCCAGCTGAGACAGTTGGAAGGGTGGATGACCAGCTGTCACTGGACTTGGAAGGAAGCTTGGAGCACCCAAAAAACCAGTTCACAAACGGAAATGTTTATTAGCAGCCAACACTGCTTTCCCACTAAAGGTGGCAACCAGGCAAATGATGTAAAGCTGCTTTTCTGATGATCATCACAATGACCTGTTCCTCCTTCCCCAAAGCACAGTGATAACCAGAGAAAACATTCCTCTCCATTATCTGAGATGACCCTGCTGTCTCCAGCATGCAGTTCCCGTGGCTCCCTCCCCAGCCCTGCACCTTTGCCGATGGATTGGGTGAGCAGGGAAACATGGGTGCTGCCAACTCACCCAGGGTTCCTCATGCTACTGCACCTGCTTCCTCTGTTTTATGGTGTGCCTGTGGAAGCAGCCCCTGCCACTTCCTCCAAAATGACAAAACCTATCATCCCCATTAAATGCATTTCTATAGGATTACCTCTCTCTGGGATGCTCCTGGATGGGCGGCTCTTCATCTCATAGGCTTCCAACACCAATTTAGCTCAGCTAAGCCTTTCCCCGTGTCAATAGACTGTTGGAAGATAAAATATGCAGAGGCTGTATCCTGTCAATAAATCCTGATTTCTGCTCTGAATATTCACCTAACCCTTCAGCAATTTGTCTTCCAAGCGTGCTTTTGCAGAACAGCCTTTATTCTCATCTCAAAGCTGCCTGTTGCAATTTTATAATATTCTATGGGACTAGGACATATCTAGTTCTTCCTCTGGGACTCAGCAGTGCAGAAAGCTTTTTCTCTCTGTTTTCTGCCTCCATTTAATGCTACCTGACAGTAGGCAAGTAGCACTTGATGTGTCATTCCTTGTCTGTGCCTGGTTATTGAAATTCTCATTTTCACTCACTATAACCTTTTTTTCTGGAGTGAGCTGCACAGGTGAACTCACATCAGGCTCAGACAACCTGCACTGGAAATAATGAAGGGTTTGGGTACACAGCTTTTTGGCTAAAATTTTACCAAAAACTAGTTCAGGCCATTTCACTACCAAAACTGCAGGCCTGAAATCGTTGTACTTTCCACACCGCAGCCAGCTGCATTAAGTCATATGAAAAATCTGATGAGCTCTTCCAAGAGGCAGCCATCAAAGCTTCCTTCTGCGTCAGCTTGGCTGTCCTCTGCCCTGGAGATAGGCAGTCCCAGAGACCAAAAAAGTGTGTTAGGTTAGTGCCAAAAAGGAGAGAGCACTAAGAATCAAGAGACTCGGGCTTGTTTCCCAGATTGGAAACAGTTGTCCTTTATGGCCTTGTGCAAAAACACTTTTTCTCTGCTTCCTCTGGGTCCTTATCAGGAAAGCTGGAACAGCATTTCCTTACTCCCAACCTGTTCTGGCCACCGGAGGGTAAAGTTTTACAGTGAAGGAGCTGAGTCTTGCTTCAAATGGATACAGCACAATCAGGTCCTGCCCTGGGAGGAGTGGGGGATGGCAGGATCATTTTATGAATGCAGAGAGGCATAACCCAGCTGGATGTTTCTTTAAACTCCCTGATACACCATCAGAGGTTAGAAACAGCTACAGTTTCCTCAAGATCAACAGGGATCATATTCCCCACTGAAAAGCCTCCCTGGGGTCACCAGAAGTTTACAGCCCTCCAACCTTAAGATGCTTTGCCTTCTCTGGTGAGGCCATGGTTTTATGGGAATAGAGTGTGGAAGGAGGATGGCTTTCACCTGGCAAGGCAGGGAACTAACTGGCAGCAAGGCTTACACAATTTTGCATGATTTTGTACACAATTGTCCACAATCTGTTTTGCTCATCAGTACTACAGTTTTCAAAACCTTGAGGAGAACCTCTTTGGTTTCTCAAATCTTTTTGCTTTCTGTAATGCCTTTCAAAAAATTATAATTGTAAATGCCACCAGGTGATTTTCTTGCACGCAGCCTTCTGAGGTTTCAGCACCTGAATGAGTTTGGTTTCATGCTGGGAAATGTGCAGCTCTTACACCAGGTCGCACATCGAGCAGAAACATTGCCATGGGATGAGGAGGTTTTCTTTTCACCTAGCTTAGACCAGGCTTTGACTGGAGAGTTTTGGAGGAAGTGACTCACCTGCATACTGCCAACTTGTGCTGGCATTTCACTCCAAAAATCATCTGTCTCTGTGTGTCTAATTTCTCCACCACCAGTGAGCTGCAAGGTGTAAACTTCTGCTAGGACCCAGCAGAGCAACAACACAAACTGCCTGGAAAAGCAGCACTTTAATTTCAAGGATCCCCTTGGATGACAGTGTTTTGCGTGTCCCCAGTGAGAGACAAAACCATTCATGCTGATGTCCCAGTCAGGGCTGCAGCCAAGTGGACTTGAGAACAAGAACAGCTGGATTTCAGTGGACTATTAAAGTGTTGCAGCCGAAAGCCATCATTGTGGACCTGCTCACATACCACAGACCTCTGGAGAGGATCATCTGCATAATTACAAGGATCACAGATCTTGCACTTCCCCTGTCAATGAACATTTTCCTTTTGGGTACAGTACGTTCCTGCAGATTCCAACGATAAACTGCTCTAATGGTCTTCGCAGTCATCTGATTTAGCTACAGAAAAAAATGTCTTAGAGCTGAGCTGGAAATACAGCTCCCTGCCGCATGAATCTGCATGGGAACAGGGTGTGTGCAGCACGTTCCATCCACGGATAAGCTAATCCTTTCTGCAGATAAAAACTGCCTGCAAAACGTAGCCTGAAAAAGTAGTTACTGAGGTTGTTGGTTGTTTTTTTTTTTTTTTAAAGGATGGATAAAATTTCAGAGGGATAAAATAATTTCCTTGAAATACTTTCATTCAAACAATTTGCTTCCTTTTGAAAGGCTTAATTTTTTCCTCTGCTGAACTTTTTTTTNGAGTTTTTTTTTTTTTTTTTTTTTTAAGCTCCTAAGCGGTGTGAGCAAGGGAAGAGATGGCCCTGGTCTCAGCAGGGGGATGTGCAGCTACGAGACCGTGTTTTGCGATAGGGGAGCACGTGCCATGCCAGCTGGAGCTAACATGCGTGGAGGGGGGACGGCTCACACCCCACGGCCCCTCCAGTAAATGTCGCATTGTGCTGGTAAATGTCTCATTGTGCTAATTCGCAGGAGTCCTGCAGACAGCTACAATGGAAATGGTGGTGTATTGCTATGGTTGGGGCTGGCTGCGTCCCTGGCTTGGATCATGTTGGGGCGGCTACACCTTGCAGGGATGGAGCCGGTGAGAGGTGCCGGCGGGGCACCGTGTGCGTGCTGCCGCCAGCTCAAAGCTTCAGTCCCAGGGATGGTGCTGGGGATTTATTCGACACCGAGGGGTGAGCTTCTTTGACTAAGCACATGTAAGTTTAGGCAGAACACCAAATAGTGCAAGATTTTCTATAAAGCCACAGAAAAGCTGGCAGTGCTGGAGAAGTGCTGAAAAATGAATTGCTTTCACAAAGTCACATAATTACTTTAAGTAAGGTTGGGAGCCAAAGCCTGGAAAACTCTACAGAGCAAAAAATCAAAGCCACTGGAAAAAAAAATAAAGGTCACATCTCTGGCTTAAGTGCTGCCCTAGACTTCGTAGGGCATTCTCTACCCCCCACTGTGCAGTGCAAGCTGTCTTCTGGAAAGCAGATTTGCAAACAGGAGGGTTTACTCTGATGGCTGTGGAAACCAGTGAAGTGCCATGCGATCCAGCAGGGAGTCCTGCACTGGTGGGCTCCTGCCGGCCCGTGGAATCTGAGAGCACAGCGCTCTGAGGCTGTCCTGCTACTGACCCGGTAGAGAACAATAAAAGAAAGCACAAAATGTTACTCGTAAAATAGGTCAAAAGAGAGAGAAATGGGTGAAACTTCTGCCTGGGCTGCCTGACGCACGCTGCTGCTTGCAGCAAGTGAGGACATCGCATCCAGGTGTCTTTGGCCATCAAACTTCTCACAGATGGTTCGATGGGCAGTGCCTTTCACTGGGCATTTTAAATGACCCCTCTGCAGAGGGGCAGGGCAGAAGAAGAGGAGAGTGTTCATCTCCTAAACAACAGCGAAGAAGGAACAGTGATTCATCACCTTTGCTCTAAAAGGATTTTGTAGGTTTACCTGGAGAAATGTTTCTGTGAATGCAAGTTTATATCAAAGCCTGGCATAGATTTAACAGGGGACAAAAAGAGAAAGAGGGGTTTAATGCCTCCTCTGCCCCTCCCTGTTAGACACCAGATATCAACACCTGTCCCTGCTTCTCTCTCAAGTAAAAGAAATGGACATGTTATATATTCCTTCCCAACCCCTTCAGATGAGCTGAAGCTGCTTGTATCTATTTTTGGGTTGTCTGGTAGCTAAGTTCCTAGTACTCCCAGAGCACCCAACAAGCAGAGCACTATACAGATTTACACAATGAAAAGACATGAAAAATAGCTGAGGAAGCTGAATTACAGCAACAGTAACTTAACAGGATTTGGTGGAGCTGTCGTCAGATTAATTTTCCACTCGTGTAATTCCAGAGATGTAAATGGCAGCTAACTCACTTAGGAAAAGATGCTAATTGAAGTTGGGTCCATTGCTGGAAGGTGGTGGAAGGAGGGCACCTCCAGAAGCAAGGCAAATTGCATGTTTCCTGGGGAAAACTTCAATACAGAAGGAGAAGCAAACAAACCGGATCTAAAGTAAACAGAAACGCAAACATATCTGGGCAGGGACTGATCTGAGACCAAATGAGAAAATCAAATTGCACCACCTGGGGCTCCTGGAGGGCCTGGTGGGAGGCACTTATCCTGTATCCCACAGAGAGGACAGCACAGTAATTCCTGAAAAACAGGGTGTTTTCTTGGAGTAACTGTGTTCTTGCAGCTTGGATGCTCTAAGGATGTAAATGACGAAAAGCCTATGGGGACAGATAATACCTGTCAGCAGATCAGCTAAATATCATTGAGGGAAAGCAGCACATAAGCCTCATGTGGGTACCTTCTCCATCAGGCACTCACTGTGTAATATAAATTGGCTTAATATAAATTATATTAGGAGAAATAAGTATAAGTGCCTGACAGGATGATGGCAGACAATTGGCTCTCTCCAAAGGCAAATCAGCAGTGATTTGGTTGTAGCGCTGGAGGTCTGAAGATGTGAGCCAGGCAAGGGTACAGGGAGAGGTAGTATTGTGCTATCTATATATATATAACTCCACTGTGCAGCCAGAGACAGGGTTTCTGCTCTATGTTCTCCTGGGACAGAACCATATAAAGGTTTGTTTCTGTTCCAAGACCTTTCAGAATAAATTGCTCTAGAAAGGAAAAATGAAATCAATAAAAATACAAATGGGTGGCTACAGTTTATGTGATTCCCATCTCAATTTTTCATCTCTGGTAGCTTTTTAACAAAACTCAGCATCAGCTGTTCCAAGCACAATTAAAATAGGTGCTGATCAATTTTCTCAACACTCCAGAAGAACAAGGTAAGTTGCCTCATGTGTTTCAGCAGATGAAAAACACTAAACCAAAAGGTAGCTCAGGGCAAGATTGTGGCAGAGCCCAAAACTACACCTTTGGCTTCCTAATATCCCACCTGCTATTTGGCCACCTCTCTCTCTTCTCCAACAACACTAACAGAGGAGCTAGGGTTCAAGGTCTCTCAGAGCACTTGCAATTTGCACAAGTGTTTTCCTATATAAAAACACAAGTGAAATTCTCCGTCCGTATTTCTGAAACTTGGAGCTCTGCAACTGAGAGGAGAGATAATTAAACTAGTCCAGGACATGGGAAATCCCTCCTCTCTGGCTTCTGATATGACCTGAGTGAGTTAAAGCCTTAGTCTTAGCTCCACCTTGCCACCACTAAATCACTATAAAACCAAGAAACATGGATGTTATTAGAAGAAACCCAATGGTTTTTACTTCATATACATCCATAATGTATATACAATGAATATAATTTATATATTATGGTTACCTCAGCAGATAATGAGGAGATCCTTAGCACCAAAACCTAACAAAAAGGAGGAAGCTCACCTTCTCAGGTTTCTGTTGTTTGGGGGTTTTTTTTGTGTGTCATCATCATCTCATTCATTTAGGTTTTTCTCTTCCTTTCTTTTCCTTGTGTTTACCTTCCACCAGAACAGCTTGTTTGTCTGTCTGCCGTTAGCTGTAGTGTTTGCACATCAGTAGTTGCCTTTGGATTTACTGCTTGCTTCAGTAATGTGGAGAAAATACAACTTGGTGGCCTGTAATGACAAAAAAGAAAAAAATCCAGAAGCCTCTGGATTTAAAAAAAAACCCACAAAAATCCTTCCCAGAACACAAAGCATTTTCTTCTGATGGGGATTTCTTAAAAAAAAAAAACCGAAAAACTCTCCCAAAAAACCCCAGCCATCTCCCACACCTGCTGCAGAGTAGATTAGCATATTCTCTGTTCACAGAGTTAGAAACCAGAAGTCCTACCTGGTCATCCCAGTTACAGCCGTGTAAAAGTGCTGCTGCTGTGTAAAATGCAGGGTCAGAGCCCTATCAGTTACCAGCTCACCCATGCAGGTGACAGCTTGAGAAGAAGGGTTGGTTTCAGGGGAAGAGCTGACTGCCCTCCAGAACAACAGCATTAGGTGGTTTTGACATGGAATATTTGATGTTCTTTGTCACTGGGACTGAATTATTTCTCTTCTCTCACAAGTCCATCATGAGCCAAAGATGACAGCCCAGCTGAGGGAGCCCACCTGCATGAGCTGCTGCAGTCTCTAAGCAAAGGGCCAGAGCTCTGCTCACCAAATGGCTTCTAAACTGCTGCCTGTGTGTGAGACATGTCTTGTCTGAGCTCTTACAAAGCTAATGAGCCCTTTTCCACCAGGTAAAGCAAAAATGGTAAATACACTGCTGAACTAGATAATCTACCTTTGGCAGTGGGCAGTGTCCTCTGTTTGGCAGAGGATAGAGAATACCCTTTCTCAGCAAGGGAAAAAGATGAAAACTTAATTTTCAAAGAGGAAATTGCATGTCTGCTTCTTGAAGCCGTTGAACACAGAGCTTTCTGCCCAGCTTTATCCTTGCTGAAGGCAAGAGAAAGCTTCAGGGAAACCCCTGCAAGCCACTTCAGCCTCAGGCAGAAGCTGAGAAAGCAGCGGTGACTCTCAGCATAATGACAGTGAGGAGGAGTATAGCAAAGCTTTTGGAAGTGAGGAGCAAAGCAGAGAGAGTGACTAGTAAACAAACAAATAAACAAGAACCAACTAAATCCCTGAAAAAAAAGAAATTAAATAAAACCTCAAACAAATCCTGCTCACTTTCATGGCTAACTCCCTCTATCCTGTCCATATGCATGGGTGTAGGGCTCTGGGTAATGGACTCTTCCTAAGGGGAACCAGCCTCCTTGGGCACTACAAGACAAACACAGAAGCCAAGGGAGACTTCAGCCAGGCAATTTTAGGTGCACGCTTAAGCTTAGGACACGAGAAGCCAAATAGATCCTTGACACTACAAGAAGAAAAGGGACCGAGACACTAGTTTATGTCATTTTTATGTACATTATTCCTTACCTTATTAGGTCTGATTTTATATTGTATAGTTATGTTAAAATATCCCACATTTTCCCTCTGCCTGTGGCTTGCCTGTGGAGCAAACCCCAAAGCAGAGCAAAGCCAAGACTACTCCAAACCTGCTTCGAACACCACCAAACCTACTAAGATGTGCCCTTTGAAGAATAACTTGGATAGTCCCCAGAAACAAGAAGCAAGTGTACAAGGCAGAACTTGTCACCAGTGCAGGACCAAAAGCACTTCTCACTTTGCTGGAAGTTTAGGGACCTGAGGGAGGAAAGTTGACACAACATCACCCAGTGCATTAGCTGAAAAGTTGGAGACCATGATTCACAGGACAGTCCTTGTGGGCCAGACTAACCAAACCTTTGTCATGTTTAGAGCTGTTTTGAGACAATATGCAGTTTTTTCTATCTGTGTTTACACCATTCTCAGTCAGACTGGATCAAAGAACTTGAATTCATGACTGAGTGGCCAGGGTGGCTTCTGGAGAGATACAGGAGCAGGATGTCAAAGCTGGATACAGCTGCAGAGGGGCAGCTGCAGAGCTTCACATGTCATCCTGTGACACCACCCATGTGCTGGATGGTGTTAATGGAGAGGAATGACAAAGGCTCACTTAATCCCCACCAGTAAATCTGCTCCTGTAATGCTGCCAAGCCAAGGTCTCAGGCCAAATGTTTGCTGCAGCAGTTCTGCCTTGTGCAGAAAGGCCCTCAGTGGAGTCACAGCCAGATTGTGCTACCTTCCCATTTCTCTGCAACATCTCCAGAGAGGTGGGAAAGAGGGGGTTGCCTTGCTGTGCAGAGGCTATCCCCAGGCTTGATGGAGATGTGAAAACCACCAGCACTGCAGGCAGGCCAGCAATTTCCTTCTAGAGGCCCCTGCAGGCAGTTTTTTGCCTGCCATTAGCAGAAGCACGGCAAAGCTTGCAGACACCCACCGCTGTAGCAAGCCAACTCCACAAACTAAGCACATTTGACATGGTAACTTTAAAAAACCCCAAACACTTAAACAAGCAATGTTATGAACTCTAATGAGCCTCAGAGCCCCACTCAGTAACCTGTTGCCTGTGACAGAAGGAAAGGGTGAGGTGTTGCTCCATAAGGCGCTCAGAAAACATTTTGTATTACGGGGAGCAAAGAGCGAAGAAACACTGGACATGAGAGAAGTAAAATATGGTGTTCACCAAAAGGATTTAGGAAGTGACAGCCCTAATGGAACCACTGACGCACTTGAAAATCCATAGATGAGTGATAACATAATATCAAGGCAAACAATTAATTTTGAGCAGCACCTGCTGCACAAAGGACACTCACAGCACTTGAAGCAACATCGGGAGCTGAACATGCTTAAACGAGAAGAGAAACTCAGTCTGGTCGAAGGTAAGAACAGCTATAAATAACACCAGCAGCAAGAGAGTCACATCAAACAGGATTTTGATCATGCAGAGAGCAACAGCAGTCATTTGAACAGCTGAAAGACAAAGAGGGCCAAAGACTGATGCTCAGTGACAGGGACTCTCTGGGGAAGCAAGGAGACGAGCTATCTTTTGGGATTTAAACAATCTGCCGTCTATGCCGCACTGGTTTCCTTTGTGACCTTGAAGAAATCACCCAGCACGTTTCAGTGTCCTGACACAAAATAGTCTTTCTGAGAGTGTATCTGGGAAGGTTTCTAGAACACTTTGTGATACCCAGAAAGAGGCACTTGCTTGTTGGGACTGAGAGTTGGTTGGCGTCTGAGAGCATTTATGAGCATCTGTATTTATAACCACCCTCCAGGAAGGAGAGCTGCAGCTTTCAGAGCTCAGTCTGCAGTGGAACAATCCTGGGAACAGTGTGGCTCTTGTTGCTCTCCCGCGTTAGAAGCCAAACTAAAATTCAGTTTCAAATGAACCTAGCAGTAACCCTCATACCCAAGCCTGCCACCAAGCACCTGTGGCAGTTGCCAACATGCACAGATGAACAAGAAGTTTATCCTCAAGTCCTGTCTTTCTCAGTGTTCCCTGTACCGAAGTGTCTGATCCCTTATCCGAAAAACCTCAGTGGCTCTCTCCAGAGCTGTGCTGCCAAAATCCCTTTCCTCCTTTGTCTCTGATCCTGCATGGCTTATTGGAGGTGTGGACTGCCTGTATGCAGATAATTTTAAGTACCCACAGAGCTCCTTAGAGACTCAACCACCATCCTGTGTTGTAGGGTATGGACAATCCCACCTCCACTCCTTGTCACCAACGGCAAATTCTACCAGGGAAAAGCTGAATGGGTCCTTGTGATTCCCTGAGACAGCCGAAAAGTGAGGCACAGACCAGTTCCCCAGCAGCCCAAACACATTTGTCTAGAAAGAACCGAAGGTGAGCCAAAGGTTTGAGCCTGACCCTCCTTCCTATGTCGTGCTGCCTCTGCACAGCTATTGTTCACCACATTAGAGACATGCCTGCTCTTGGTGTTACCCCATTTCCTAATTGATCTGGATCCCAGCCACAGATATTCCCATTTTCAGTTAATCCTTTTTGTTCATAGCCGGTGAAAGGCACGATGTGGTTGGAATAAAAAGCACTGGATTTCCTCTTGTGCGTAATGCTCTACAAGGGATGGTGGCATTCCCTGCCAGAGGAACCTCGCAGCAGGGCATTATAGTAATCTAATCAGAAGGAGATAAGAGACTGGATGAGCTTTGCTGTGTCTGATATGGATAAACACCAGACCAAAACTTGTCAGCATTCATGAGAGAATATGCTAAAGCATTTAGATAGCAGCAAAGAATGATTTTTCAAATAAGAACTATGAAAATGAGATGGAATTGGCACCTCACATTTTAAAAGCAAACCCAAACTCAGTTCATCCATGTCTCTGTACTTGCCCACTTCCTTTGGCAAGAGAAAAGAAGCCTGAGTTCGATTAGCTGACTTGACTGCACACAACTCTGAGCTGAGAGAACACTTCCCAGGGACCAATTTATTCCACAAATATATTATTTTTCTGCTCACAAAATACCCACAAACACATTGCAGTTTCCGTACATATTTTTCTTTGAATTTTTTGGCACATTTTCATGAATTGTTTGCGAGTTCACTGTTTGCAGTGTTTAATGCCTGGAATCCAAGCGGTTGGTCAGGGGCAGTTGGTCACGTACATCACAGGCTGTTATTTCTGCTGGTCCCTGGCAGAGACAGTCCTTCATGGGGTTCCATTCAATGTCCTTTGATGTCAATGAGAATCTCTCTCTGACTTCAGTGCATTTGGGTGCAGCCCTTTGTTAGAGAACTCAAAGAAGCCACTGGGCTTTCAGTCTCTCAAGCTGGCCTCAGATTTATTTAGGAACTCAGCAGACATTCATTCCACCCCACACAGGCCTTTCTCAGTCCCAGTGCTAAGAAAAACTGAAGTTTTTAAACATCTGTTGGAGCCAACATTTTCTTTCCTTGCAACTTGCATGGTTGTTCAGACCAGTGAAAAATGGGCCTAAAATGGTGCCCTGCTAAACTTCACACTCCACACTGGTGCAATCAGCAAATATCAGATGAGTGAAGGATGAAAGCCATTGCCTGAATCCAGGGTTTTCCAATTTAATTTCAGTTGTGTAAAATGAAAACCCTGTGTCACCCCATGAAGTCCACAATTTACAAGTTTAGAACCTTTCTTTCTCACCAGGAGCCACAGTCCCCCATCCCCCCCCACATTTCTACCTGTCCATCTCCCTGGGCTTACTGGCGCCTGCCTCCAGGCACCTCCAAACCCATGTCCCAACAATGCCAGGCAATGACCTGTCCCAGGAGGACTGTTGACAGGAGCTAACAAGCCTGTGTATCTTGAGGTGCCTGTTTTAATCTCTAACAATCATGGTGCTGAGAGGCAGCAGAAGAACCAGAAGGACTGACAAAGAGATTTTTCTTCTCCTACTCCTCCAGGGCAGTGCTGTACTGGCAGCTCATTTAATTTTTAGACTGTCTGCATATAAAAATATAAATTGTCTTCCCATCAAAATCTCATTTAAAAATAGCATTATTTGAGGAGTGTATAAATAAGTAATCATTTGGAACACAATATTAGAGCTCCCTTCTTTAATTAAATGGTTGCTTGATGCATTTCAAAGCTCTGTTCTGACTCAGTCTTCCTGCATCTCTGTACTTTTCCTGTTATGAACAAACCTCAGCTAACTGCACCATGAATTTTAAAGCAAACTGGATGGCTCGGAGTAATAGGACTATTAATATCCTAATTGCTGAGCTGTGTTTGGGGCTAGCCCATTCTCAGGCA
The DNA here is from genome assembly GCA_013397975.1 of Machaerirhynchus nigripectus. Taxonomy (NCBI): domain Eukaryota; kingdom Metazoa; phylum Chordata; class Aves; order Passeriformes; family Dicruridae; genus Machaerirhynchus; species Machaerirhynchus nigripectus. The sequence goes on along the minus strand of VZRQ01011074.1, from coordinate 300,376 downwards.
GACACAGGAAGAAACAACATCTCAGACACACTGTTGAGCAGGAATGGCTTCAGTGGCCATCACTGTCTCCTTTTGACACCTGCCTTACAAGAGAACACAGAGAAAATATTCTGGTGAGAGGGCACATATATTTTTTCTCTCTCAATCCACATAGCATTTGCTAGACACAGCCAGGAATGTAATCCTGGCTATTCAGACCAACCCCTCTTGTGGTCCCGAATGCCACTGGAGGGTGAGTAGAAAGGCCATGCGTTTCCCTTTGTTGGAGCGCATTCTTTGTGTAATCCCTGGATTGGGTCAGACTTTTTTTTAGTATCCCAGAAGTGGGGAATGGAAAACACACATGACATGAGGCCAGCAGTTCACCCCATCCCCCAGCAGGATTATTGACTCTGCTTTATTTATTAACTCTGCTTCATCTTCATGGTTTTTGTCTTACCCAGCTTTAAATATTTGAAGTCACACAGCTTTTGCTCTTCTCCCAAGGTGCTACTAGTAAGTATATTCTCATAAAAGCTCCCTGATTTCTAGGTCTATAGCTTCCCTTTCTTAATTTCACCTAACTACCCACGCTGTCTACTTAAATGATAACAAATGCTTTCCTTGGTGTTTTAGGGGACCATTGGTGACTGTTCAGCTCTTCTGTACATATTCAGCAGTTCTTTTTTTGCTTGCAGGTCCTTGTCATGCTGGGAATCAGATTTCCCCAGCACATCACTCTTTACTTCTCATGTAAGCTTGTGAGCAGCTGCCAAACAACCAGAAGCAGTACTTTTTTTTCCAGAATGACATGAGGGAAAGGACAGGAGGTCCTAGCTAGAAAAACACAAAGAAAATCACAGCCTTTGCCTCTGGCTGGCTTGCGTAGACACTTGCTTTTTGGGAGGGAGAAAAGGAAAATAACTTATGTGTGAAGATGACAATTTTTCATCTGACATGAATGTACCTAAAACTTCCCTGGATTTTTTTCCCCCAAAGGGCAACTCACACTGTGTGACATGGTTTTGGGTCCACACAATGTTTTTAAAGGCCTCTTTGATGTCTAAAGCAGCACTGGGAGGCCACAGTCACATGATGAAGCTGGGAAGGAGATGAGGCATCTTCATGGGAGCTCTCTCAGTGCAATGTCTAACTTGCTAGGGTGTTGTATACAGGGCAGCACAACTTCATAAGCCCTTTGCTGCCTCTCACCCTTCATTGCTCCAGCTTAACTGAGTAAATGCTTTTTCCTTCTCCCCCACCTGAGATCAATGTCCACCACCGAGACAGGGGCTGCTACAGCTCTAAACCAGGAGCCACCACCTCAGCCTCAGAGGGATGGACTGGTGCTCACCCTGCATGTTCACCCTCGAGGCTTCCACAGCGACATTTGGTCAGAGCTCATGTGGGACCAGCCCTACTCAGAGTATGTTGCACACATGACCCTGACACAATCCTGCAAGAGGCTTTGGGCCTCTGCAGCTGGGAGCTTAGGAACTCCTGCAAAGTCTAGTTGGTAAGGTTTGTGTCAAGATTTGTTCAGGTATCCCACAGAGATGAGCTGCTTTTAAATCCCGAGTTTAAATCCCCTTTGCATTTACAGAAGACCGTTTTTAGTCACCAGGCACCTCCTTTTTGCCCTCTAAGATACAACTTCTTCATTAGGAGGACACTCACACATTGCACAAGTGTGCCACTCCTTTTCACATGTTTTCTTTTGAATTCCTTCTGAATATGCAATGATACTCAATAGAGGAGCTGATGTTCAGAGTGAATACACATGGACATTTCCAAACACACCTTGTAAAGCCACCCTGAGTTTTCATGACCTCAACCGATTTGCTCAGCTGCTTTTGTTGTTACAAACATGAATCAGCCTCAATGCCAGGTTCAGGTCATGAACAAGCATTGGAGGGAAAGCTGCTGCAGGAGGGAGAGCAGAGTTGCTTTTGAATTTTCTCCTGCTCTTTAGGGCTTGGGAGGATAGGAGGGGCTGACCAGGCAGGAGTGATGTAGCATCAAAGCACATCATGGGTCAGTGACAGAGCTGGGAAGGAGCTCAGGCATATAAGAAATGCAGCTTGGGAAAGGAACTTTTCAGAAGAAAAATAAAGTTGATTCATCTGAAAGCAATTTTTTTTTTAATTAAAAAGAGGGAGGAGAAATACAGCTTCACTCACTTTGGTCCTTACTTTTAAGCACTTGGAATGGAGTCATTTCATAGGAACATTTTCAACATCCAGAAGTGGCTCCTCTCGATTACACAGGATCTGTTAAGTTGCTTGAGGCTTGTGTGATAATGACATTATTCAAAATAGCTGTGGTATGTCTTTTACCAATAAGGAGAACAATGGCAGAATCATCTTTCACTAATCCCTAATCCTCCCCACAACTGCTTGAGATCCCCATTCACAGGATCTTTGTTTTATTTGCATGTTTGTTGAGATGGCAGCTGTGGGATTGAATCAAATAACTTTCAGAATCTGGGACATTTTGAGCTGCATAATGAGAGTAAATAACAAACTTCAAGAAGAAATATTTAGGCAACAGTACAAGAAAAGTTCTACTTAAACTTAGACATTTTAAAATTGTAGTAGTTATGATATAAAACATAAATGAGGTACCAGCCATGCTCCCCATGGATGTGACTATAAGGACTTTGTGGGATTTATGCCTGTGTCCAAAATGGACAATGGGAGTTTTGTCATTGCCTACTCAGGTTTCCAGACTGGGTGTAAGGACTTTGACTGTCTGACAAAAAGCAGGATCATGCGAGCATTGAAATCTATGGGCACTTCTCAATATCAGAGGTGGGGCTTAGATACAAGGCTTAGAGCTATTTGCCAAATTTCAATTTCCCTTAGTTTGAAGGTCACAGTCCTCTTCCATGCAATGTCACACTGAAGTGCTGTCTGGGATTCAATGTGGGCACTGTCTCCAGGATTGATGATCATCATTGCACAGAGACCAAAGAATGGTGAGCACAGACATCTCCTGAGTGCAATTTGGGACAGTCTTCTTCCTTTACTCATCATAACCAGTTCTGCAGGTTGGATGGCTTGGGAACAAAGTCATCAAAGGTGGTCTTAGCATTGCCCCTTAGCAGCATTTTAAGAGTTTACTCAGAGGGACTCTTTTCAGATACTCATTTACACCCTGACTGTTTTTCCAGACAGATTCCTACTGAGCCAATGTGGTTACACAGTAAACACCACTAAAAGCAGGCCAACATATGGTGTAATTTAGGTACAGAGCAGTTGCAGCACTGTTGTAATGGTGTTTCAGTATCTTTGGTTCAATTTCTAAGCCAAATCAGTCCATTTATACTCAAAATTAGTGGGAGAATGTGTTAAAGAAACTTTTACGACACATAAAAGGAGTTTTCACCATGCTTCGTGCCTTCAAGAGAAAGAGACCTAAGGTCAGGAGGAGAACAGTGCCCAAAAAGCAGTTGGCTCTGTAGTCATCTGATTGCTCTGCTACAGGCTAGATCAGTGAGATGTCAAATAAAAATAGCTTTGAAGTCTTTACAATTAGACTTCTATACAACCTTACCCATCTCTGCTGACCTAACATAAGAAATGTGAGCCACTGCAGATAGAAACAAATTCAGCAAATATGAGCCACTGAGATCTAATGGAAAACCAATGGTCCCACTGTGACTGCTTCTCAATGTTGCAAGCAGCAGCTGAAAGTATGATTGCAGGCAATGCAGCCGGAATCAGATGTGTCAGGGAAGGAAATTCTGGTTTTCGGCAAAAGTGAACTACTTGGGAACTTGTCAAGGCATCTTGTCTGCCTGCAGGACTGGAGCAGTGTAAAGTTACTGAAGACCCCACAGGGAATCCAGATGTTTGGCTAAGGAAATTGATGAAAGCCTCCAAGCCTCCCAGAAAGTGCAAGGAGGCTCCACTGCTGAGGAGCATCTGGGTTTGTAGCAGCACAAGCCGGGTCATAGGAAGTGTGAGGCAGACTGCCCGCACCAGCATGGGGTGGCAGGGCAGGAACGGTGGCTGTGTGAAGGGCAGGGGGAGGGTGTTATTTTGTCGCATAAGTGAGGAGCACTGTTGTGTTTGGCAACCCTCTACAAACCAACTCTCTGCCTACCAAGTTGCTGTTACCCAGCGTGAGGCACCAGAAGACTCCAGCTATCCGCAGACCTCTGGTGGGCTCCTGGCAAAAAAGGTCTCTAAGCCATGGGGGAGTTTGAGGGGGCAGGTCTGGTCCTCTGGGTCAGATGGGAATGTGAATTGCCAGCTCTCAGGCTGATGTTCCTATGCAGAAGGGGCCCCAGGTCCCTGGTGGCAGGGGAAGGGGAGGACAGGGATCATGGTTTGGGTTTGGTTCCAGCTGAAGCCTTAATGAAAGCACAGATTGTGGCAGCTGCATCTCCTCTCAGAAGTGGGACACAAAGCCAAAGTAAGGCTTTTGGCATCATTTGTGACAGCAGTAGATACTGTCCCTCACCAAAATGAGCATGTGGGAAATGTGTAACGACATGCAAGATGCACCACACAGAAAGATGAACATTCCTAAACTACCCAGAAAAAAGGAAGATTTTTCTTGCACTGTAGTGGTTCAGTTGAGCACTGGTGGGAAGAAAATCCTTTGGAAATCTTTTTTTTTAGAAGATCGGTTTCCTTCAACAGGAAATTTAAAGGTATTCAAGGGACTCAGAATCTTTCAATCTCAGCAGTGTGCTGTTCACATTTGCCCCAGCACAGGCTCGCTGAGGTATCACACACCAGATTTTCAGTTGTGGCTAAGTAAAGATATAGGAATGTGTCTATATTTGGAGCATAAATGAGGCACCTCACACCTACTAAGCAGTACAGACTCCACTTTCCTGCAAATTAAGCCATTTGTCTGCTTTAGGAGCATCACCTTCCTACACCCATGATTAAACTGTGAGGCTTCTAAGGTTTGTTAGACATCCTTACACAGGGAGGCCAGCACAGCAAAATTACGCAGGCCACCTCCTCTATAACAAGGTCGTCACTAATGACAGTGTGTTGCCTTGCATTTCTTCAAATCAGTTATGGTCTTGCTCTTTTTTGGGTCCATAACTTAAAGCAATTTGAAGTAATTTCAGTCTTCCAAAGATAGGTGTCCAGCATCTTAAAAAAAAAAAATCAAGCTTATTTTAAAAGCACCTTATATTGGACAAGCAAAACTGGATATCATAGGGGAATGGTCTCATTCATTTTCTCACTGGAGTGCCCTTGCAGTGACTCAGTCCTCAGCAATGAGATGCTGGCACTAAATACATGTAAGAGAGATATGATGACCCCAAGTGAAATAGAAATATTGTAGGTTGACCTGCTACTGAGATATTTATCATGCAGGTGTTTTTTTTAAAAAAATCAGGCCTTAAAGAAAGAAATCAGCTCTTGAAAGCTTTTAAGAGACCACATGAAGATTGGAAGCTGCAGTCCATGTCCTCACCACCTGAAGAGTTACTGGTGGAGCCCCAATTCAAGTGCAAAAACAGCTGCTGTGGACTTGGAGGAAAAACAAATGGACTCCAGCAGATCAGGGAGGTGCATGAAGAGAGTCCTGTTGGAGGCATCTTCAGGAGGGTGCCACATACAGCAAGGCCTGGTTTTGCCAACCTTTTTTTATCTAAAATCTCTGTTCACGCAATAGTAGAAGAAGTGCTGACATTGTCACTTTTTTCCTTGGTACGCAGATTCAAAAAAGAAAGGAAGGGCAGTTAGCAAAGCAGAGGGGAGACATAGCCCAGGGCTAGAAACAAAAAAAAAACCACAAAGAAAATTAGACTAATTTTTAACAAGCAGCGCTATTTCTGTGTTTCACAAGAGCTGCACAAGTCACGCTGAGCCTTCTATGATTGGTATGCGTATGTTTAGACTAGTGTTTCGGGAGAGGGCAAGAGAGAGTCCCAGGACTGTGGGAGACCTTCTACTTATAGCAATGAATTAATTCTAATTAGCCCTGGAAATGGGTCTCTCCGGCTCTTTGTTCTCTGAAATTGTGCTTTCAGATGCGCGCTTCTCAATTAGCAGCTAATTATGATGGTCTTGCCTCCTTGAGGCTAGACAGGGTATAAAAAACCCAAACACACCCCTGACAGCTGTTGGAGTTTTGCCTTCAGCTTGAGCAGCAGAATTATTGATATCAGTTTCAAGGGCCTTTCACTCTTGTCCAGAATCTCTCTGATTTTCAGATAGCTGAAACAATGCTATTTGTGACACTACTGAGAATTATTTGATGCTGTGGAAAATACATCGCATTTCCAACCCTCACTAAATGCAGTGAAAGCAAAAATAGGCAATATGTGTGTCCAACCGTCTGTCCCTCCTCTCTTCTCCTGGAGCAGAGGATATGAGGAATCCAAATACAAACCTCAGCAGGTTTTGAGGAATAACTAGGTGTTCCTAGGCTGTTTTGCTATCACCAACCTTCCTCTACAACTGTTGTTGCACAGTGATGGTAGAGGTCTAACTTGGATCCAGATCTAGTTTCTCTTAAGCCAGTGACCCCAATTATTCGCTCCCCCATAAGCCAGTTCCAGTTTTGTAGACTTTGCAAGCCCAGCAAAGAGCGTTTTTACCCTTGTGATAGGTGGGTTTGGCTCTGGAGTCACAGGCAAAAAAAAAACCACGGGGAGGAGATGCATGTGAGTATCAAACTTGCTCTACTGGGGCAAGATCAAAGGCCCGCCTTGCCCCATATCCTGCCTCTACTGATGGTGGCAGGACATGCTGCACAGGGAGCTGAGTGAGTACAACCCTGCTTTTTCCCTGTAGTGTGTCTCTGTGGACCTGTTGTCCATGAATTTATCCAACAGCTTCTTGAACTAGCTGGCAGTACCAGTACCCACCCCCTTCTGCTTTAATAAATCCCAGAAGTCCATAGCTCATTGTGTAAGAAATAGATTTTCTTTCATCTGTTTTAAGATGACCTCCTAGATCAAGCGTTGTTTTTTCAGCATCACCCCTCGTTTCAAGCTGCATATATTTCCTTCTACATGCAGGGGAGAAAATGTTTCATTTGTTCTTTAATCTCTCTCTTCTTACAAAGGTCTGTGCAAAATGTATCTGCTGAAGGACGTGACAGGATCATAGAAACATCACAATTTTCAGCTACTTGTGGATGCACAGTTGTTCTCAGATAACAGGAAATAAAGTCTGCTCAGCAGTTCTCACATTCTTCTTGCATGACAATTTCACTTCAGATCTCCATGGAATAGTTATGGTCTGATATTTCCTTGGTAATGCCAAGGGGGATTAGCGGTGCTGAAGGAACTCTGCAAAAGTACTGCTTTAAGATAAAATTCCTTTGCAGTAAAACTATAGATAAGACAAATCCCATCTTGAATCGATCACAGACTTTCCACATTTGGGTAAGAACTTTGTGCAGATGCTAATTATTTCTGTGCTACAGTAGACAGGATCCCCGGACCTGGACTCAATTTCAGCTCCAGTGAAATCACACACCCTCAGCCTAGAGCATGTCTCCCGGAGAGGAAGAAAGCCTTATACCAATAGCTACATAATATCCCTCCTCATACACATATAAAACACAGCTATGAAAACTTGTTTCTTTGTTACAGGCACTAAAGAAATGCAGAGTATGCATGGCTATTGTAGCATTACAGGTCTTGGTTGTAGTTCTCCTCTCAATGGAAAAATCTGTGTCCTGAAGGGGAAAAAATCACCTTCAGACTGAATTAGATTACAGAACAGTTATGTTATCAAATGATCTCTATGAAGTTTTCTAGCATTTCTCTTTTCTACAGAAAATTGAAAGGATCACAGCAGCAAATGAATGTAGTTTGGCTGGTTTAGGTTTAATTGTGTGTTAACTTGTCCTCAGCTATGTATTTTGAATCAGGTGGAGTGGTCAAATGCAGGAAAGTACAGGAAAAGTTTGTCCAGGAGCCAGGAGTTTGCAACAATGCAGGTCTTCAAAAACAAGTTCAGCAAACATCAGCCAGAAAGGGCAGGGATGTATTTGATCCTGCCCTGAGCACAGAAAGGAACCAGATAACTTCCTCAGGTCCCCTTCCTGGCTAATTTATGTGATGACATAAAATAGCAACAAACTAACAAAGTAGAAGTCTCTGCTTCCATTTCACATAGCACTTGTCAAGTGTGTCTTGTCTGCTAAGCAAACATGCCAAGTCTGCTGCCTCCCTAGATGGCATGCTGGAAGCAAAAGGATGAGTTGCTGTAATGGGATAACACAGACAGAAGCACTGCTGCGAACAAAAAAACTCCCAAAGATTGCAACATCCAAACGTTCATCCTCAGCCACATAATTCAAACTGGTGATAACAGTGGAAAAACAACCACAAAGGGGAAAGAAAGAGGAAGGGAGGGAAGGAGGGAGGGAGGGAGGGAGGAAGGTGGCAAGGAAGGCAGGGAAAGCAGGAACCTGGAGCAAACCCCACACTTAGCAGTACCAGGAAGGCTCCACCCCAACAGCTACTACTTAGCAGAGAAAGAGGAAGAAGGCAGCTCATCAAATGCAGAAACTACAATAGCCATCACTGATGGCAAAGAGCATCTACTGGAGAGGACCAGGTGGATGTGAGTCAAAAAAGAGTAATTTACTGGAAAACACTAAAAAAAGAAGATACTCTTAAAGCAAGTGTCTGTGCAGTTGCAGGAGAAATGTGTGCAATGCTCTATAGAGTTCTTAATGCTATTTTTTTTAAATCACCATATTACAAGCCTTGACAAACAAAAGCCCACTGAGATCTTTTATAAAATTCAGTGTTATACATTTTCAATATAGTTGTATGAAGCCCCTTTCTATTGACATAAGCCTGGGAAGTACCATATTTATATATTTAGGTCTGTTTTCTGCTCCTACCACCTTGTCAACTCCATTTTATTATTCCCTGGTATAGTAGTGCCAGGGGTATTGTTGAGCACTAAAGGACAAGTTCCCATCCCCTAGAATTCACCCCTCCATCAGCTGAGCTGTAATCACTGACCCTACACAAGCATTCAGGCTGCCTCCTGCAGAATAAAACACAAATATTTAAGTGAAGCAATTTCACCTGGCAATTGAGGCAGGCTGAGAGCACACACATGGTTAATTAGCATGGTTCAGCCAGCAGGCAATAACTCATTAAGCTACAGTAACTCAGCTATGTTTGATCATGTGCTTTATGCCCCAAGGCACTTCATAAGTAAATCAGTAAAGTCAACTTATCTACAATCTCAATTTCTCTCTACCCCTCTCTTTTTTTCTAACCACAGAAAACCGTGGTTAAACCACAGAGGATAATTTCTGGACACAGAACAGCTCACCACCTTCCTCTTTTTGGCAGACTGACTGCTCTTGAAGGCTGTAATTGTGTCTCCTTTCAGCTTTGTTTACGCTAGGCTAAATACGAAGCCTTTCACTCTTCTCTCTGGAGCCTTGGTCTCCTTGGGACTTGGAGTGACGCCTTTCCCAAGGTGTAATGCCAGAAACCGGTCCCAGTGATCCAGCTGAAGGACTTATCCCCCATGTCTAACTTGCGACATCCCCATCTGTCCAACCCAGCCCAGTGTTCCTTCCTTCCACAGCTGAGTCATTGCTCCATCAGAACCTCCAGTTCCTTTGCAGCAGAGCTTTATCTGGCTACTCTCTCCCACCATGTGCCTGTGGAGCTGATTATTTCAACATAGGTGCAGATTTGTGCTTGTCTTCACTAAATTGCATCCTGTTTCTTTCCAGACCATTCCTCTAATTACTGAGATCTCCCGAGCGCTAATCCCCTCCTCCCTGGTGTCTCTTGCTCTTAGCTGAAACTCTGACAAAAGGGCTCTCTACCCCTTCATCCAAATTACTAATGAAAATACTGAATAGGCCTGAACCCAGGCCTAGGGATACCCCTAGGGATCCAGCTCAATCAATCTTTCCCTTTTGACAGTGTTCACCCGGTAACTGCTCTCTGAATACTCTCAGTCATTTCATCTAAACGTTTTCTCTCTGATTTTCATATAAGAAAACTGCATTTCTAAAGGGAAGATATTGTAGCTACAGCTTCTCCCTATTATATGGGCAGTAAGAAAATTTTTATTTTTAAAGGTTAATGCTAATAAAACATGCAGAAGGGAAAATAACATCCACGTGTCAGAGCTGAATTCAGCTGGCTGCTGTTTGTGGAGGATTAGGATGTGACCAAAGGTCCCAGCCTGCCAGTTGCAAACCCATTTCAGCATTCACCAAAAGCATCTGCTGGTGATCTCCTCTGCACTAAATAGGATGATAGACTAAATGGATTTGAGAATAACTTAGAGTAACAGTTGCTAAACTGTGGGCTTCCTGATTTCCATGAGATTTGGATCAGGCCTGTATGAGTCCAAATTCACTTTCCAGAATCAAGTATAAGGGATTCCACCAGCCATCTCCACTCCTGCATAGATAAAAATTGCTGAGCTTCAAACTCCACATCAGAGTGGAATGTTTGTTTTATACAAGGGGGAAGGAAGTCATCTATTTCATTCCCTTGTGCTCTAGTTATTTTGTGATTTGCATAATGAAATATAGGAAGATATGGTAACAAATCCAGATTCACAGAGAACTGGCTGGTTTTGCTTTTTACACCCTACTGGAGAAAGGAAGCATGCAAGAACGTAAAACAAAATAAAACCCCAAACGCCTATAACATTGTATGGCATGGCAATAAAATATTGCTCACTAAAGCAAGAGCCTTTGAACTGCTCATTAGAGAAGCTCTTCCCTCTCCATTGGTTTTTAGAGGCAGCCTAGGGAGATTATGTGCTTAAGTTAGTAATTTAAATTTAGATACCCAGAACAAACATTGCAGACTCCCCTCCTCCCTTCCCAGAGCAAACATTTCAAGACGACACAAGAACCATTCTCTTTTTTAAAAAAGAACCGGGACCACAACATAAAAGTTGATTAGAAAAGAAGAAGTATTTCACTCGCTCTTCAGTGTGGAGGTTGTTTGTTTGTTCTTCTCATGTCAATTGTGCCTAATAACTGGACAGGAACCGATGCAAATTAAGCAAGGGCATTTCTGATCACTGGCTGAGCATTCGCTTTGTGCTAACAAGAAAATGAACTATAAAATCAAGTCAAAATATTTTTTCTGTAGTTCCCAGTGGAAGTCAAAGCCAGCACACATTTGTACTTCCGCTTGCTCCGCAGGCGGCTTGGCGCCCCTTTCACTGACATTGAGTCCTGCCAGAAAAGCCCATCAGGTCTTTCAGGTTCCCACTGGCAGGAAAAGTGCCCCTCTCGTTGCACCAACATTTGGAAAACAGAGAATGTGCTGAGTCTCAATGTCCTTCAAGCCTCCATAAATCACTCATAGAAAAGAGCGGAGATTAGTTGGGCAGCGCTTTGTCTGCCCAGAAACCAGAGCTGAAGTAGGACCTCCAGAGTCGCTATAGAGGGATTTCATCACGAGGGAGAGAGGCTGAGCAAACAGCAAGGATGCCTTGTCACAACAACATCCTGTCCTTGCAAAGAGGAGAAAGGCTTTTGAGGGAATGACAGAGCTTTGGATCTCAGCTCCCTGAGGCAAGTTCAGGCAAGTTCAGACTCATTACTTTCATGCAATGGATGGTTTGGGTTTATTATTAGATCAAATGCAAAAGAGCCCTGCCAAGTTTGAAAGTTCATGATGTTTCAAGTGAAGAAAGGAAATGTCTTTACCTCTTAGAGAGGCTAGTGTCTCCGTTATGGAACAGGCCAAGAGTTCCTTAGCTCTCATTCCGAAAGATGAATGGAAGATGACTGAAGAACAGTCTGCTGAAACCCAGAGGCAGATCTGCCCTTCAAAGCTTGTGAGTGAGAGCACTGCAGCGTTCCAACTCCGGCTGAAATTCCATTTCCCAGGTTTGCATTTTCTGCTGCGAATGAGATAAACATTGATATAGCGCAGAGCAAACAGAGTCCGCTGTGAGGCTCATCGTGGGATTGCTGGCTACTCAAACAGAAGAAAGGGTGGGAATTAAACATGTATAACTTTAAGTCTTGCCCTCTTGCTTACAGTTCTTTCTCACCCTCCTCAAAATCCATCCTCATGACAGCTGGGCATTTACCTCTGTCTGAAGGCTGTCCCAGAGCCTTGCTGCACTCGAGCTGGAGACATCCTCTCATTTCCAGCCTTAGTTAACAGCAGACACTTCAGACACATTTGCTTTTGTGTCAACCATCTGCCCACCTTAAATCATTTGTATCCCTCCTTTGGTGTTACCTGCATTATTTCACCAGACAGGAACCATAACTATTCACAGCTCCAGTTTTGCTAAGGAAAACAAACCAAAGATTTTATTCACCTTTCATCAGTTAGGTAATTTTTCTCCCCTTAGCCCGGTTTTATATCCTTATGTGCACTTGATTGCAGTGAAATATCTCTCTCCTGGTAGTAAGTTGTATAAGTCAGGGCTTGCCCGTGCCTTTGTTAGGGCTCATTATGTCCTTCCTCCATGCTAGCTTTTGCACCTATTAGGTCTGCTTTGCATTTTTACACCCACCTTGCATTTGTTCTCCATGGTCAAGTCCAGTGCTCTGGTCTCTCCAGGCCAGATACCTCTCAAAGGACAAATTTCCCAGAGCATAGCACAAAATTTCCCTTGTGCGTCACTTTGCAGTTCTGTTACCCCATCTCACCTTGCATATACTGCCCCTCTCCTCAAACTCAGCCAGTTCTTAACCAAAACTGCCCTGATCCTGCTCTGTAGTGACAGTGCAATAAAGAACGGTTCACCAGGGTGCTCCCATTTGTCTGTGCCAAAAGCAGTCCTGTAAGTATTTCAGAAAAGCAAATCCAGGACCAGTGTGTAAGGAATGCCACCAGCAGGTTCCCTCCAGCTTGATGCTCCCCTAAAACACAAAATCTGTTTCTCACTGTGAGCCATACCTTTACCTGTCTCATCATTCTCACACTAATGCCCATCTTCTTCAGCTGCCCTGATAGTTTTCCAGGTATCTACATATCAAAACCATCTGCTGAAATTCAGCTCTATTAGCTCTATTTAATCTCTCCTGCCTAGAAAATAATTTTTCTATCAATTACCTACCCATCTACTGTTTGTCATTCAGACTAGGCTGGCTTGAGCTACTCCTGCTAACCCTAGTCTGAATTTCATGGGTGGGGTTTTTTTCACTCTGAACACCCTTTTAATTTTTATTTGCCCTTCAAATTTTGTTCTAGGCCTTTCCTAGCATCAAGGTCACAGTGGCCAACTGGCTAGGAATAGTTTCCCATTTTCTAAATCTGGGTTAGCACCTCTGACTGAGTAGGTTTACAGAAAACGTAGTTAATGTTGGATTAAAAATTTCATGCAATCTAGTGAATGAGGCTTTAGGGGTTCTGGCACGGAGATGATCTTAGCTCTGTGGTAAGATGCACTGATTGGCTTTGTTTTCACCCGTGGTGTCTCTCCTTGAATTTTCAGGTCCTAATTCCTATGAGTTTCCCTGATTTTACCCCAAGTACTTAATATCTGCTTATAGAAAACTGAATTATAATGGGTTTTTAACTTGAGGGACTATTTGAACATCTCCTGCCTCTTCCCTCACTGCTCCGTACTCACCTCTTGTCTGCTTTCTGTTTACACCACAGAAAGAGCTTAGATTCTTTCTGTGTTTGCAGGGTCTAACTCAGATTGATTTACAGCAACTTCCTTTTTATATCAGCCCCTGGAGGCTCCTTTGCTTTTCCCAATTTGTTTTCAGTCCTTCTTCTTCACCAGTGTCCCTCTGTTTCTTGTCCAGGTAGGTCTGAAGTCCTCCCTTTCAAAGTCCATTCCAGCTGAAAACTGGAATGTGTGACACACAGCTTCTGGCATGTCTTGTTTTACAAAAAGCAATGTCAATCCTAGACCACGGGTGGAGGGAGTGTCCAAGAGGCTGAGCACATGGCCTCTCCCCAGATGGGGAGGTGGCACCTCCTCCTGAACAGCTCTGTGACACCTGTCCCAGCACAGGAACAGCCTGCACCTCTGTGCTCCCCGAAATGGGTTTTCTGGCTCTCCAGCATCTCTGGCTCATCTCAACCATGGAGCGGCCCCTGAGCAGGCACTAAAACAAAGTGTGGAATGTATCTCCCTGCTCAGCACTTCCAGGTTTACCTGCTCAACAAGGTGCATCATTCTCTGGAATGGCTCTTCATCCCCACAGCTCCCAGACTTGGCTGAAGTAAAGGGGAGCAGGTGTATCTAAAAGCACAGGGAAGTGAAAGTTCTTTTCCTTGTTGTTTTGACAGCACTTATGAGGGGCAGCATAACTCCAAGAGAGGTGGCTGGCAACAAGGGTCAGCTGGAGAAGACTGAAGAAGTTCAATCCTCCTGTTGCAAATCGGGATGCTCAGAACAGCCAACAGAACATGACACTAGGCTGTGCCATACATTTTGGGGAGATTTTTCTCATCTTCAGTATACAGGAAACTCAGATGTAAAAGGCCTAGCAAATGAATGAGCCTTACTCAAATAATGCAAGATTTTACATAGAAAAGCTTGTGCCATTGATACCAGCCTCCTTTTATCTCAGCTGCAGCCGCCCCTCCCCTTTTTCAGTGGCTACTCCTGCAAACTGCAAAGTTTTTTTTCTGAGGACCCCTTTCCATCTGCTCTGTCCTGGATCCAGAGAGTGCTCCTGCTTGGAGCACCTTTCCCTGTGATGCTGTATCTGCGGCACTGTCCCACAACAGTGTCCTGTTCTGGGCGGGGGGTGGAGGCTGAGCAGCAATTGGGTCTCTGCTGGTGTCTCCTTTCCGGCATGCTAACTCTGAATAATGATGTGGCAGCAGCGCTGATGTTACATGCCAGACCAAATGAATGGGAAAGAAATATTTTCATTATTTTGAAATGCCAGATTGATTTCACATCCAGCTGGCACTACTTATATATCCTCCTTTCTCCCCCACTTCTTCTTTTTTTTTTTTTTTTTTTAAATACTGCCCTGATTTCCCAGGCAGTGATTGTTTCTGCAGCCCCTTCTCAGGCCAGAGCTTTTGAGAGAAAAAAGAAAACAAACATGCTTTGGGTTTTTTCCTACGCTGACATCATTAGCTGCCCATCACTTTCACAATGAATGTGCTAGTGCTGTCATAAGGCATATGCTGTCAGTGGGGCTTTCTTCCCACCCCTGCTCTTTAAACACAGCAGAAGTTCCCTTTTCTCTGTAATGAGAAGCTGAAAAGAACCAGCCAGGACTGGCACCAGCACAGGCACCAGATACATCCCCACTTGATAAGAAGCGAGCGAGTAGTCTCAGATAAGCTCAAACCTTTGGAAATCAGAACCTGGCTGTCCTTATTTGGTGCATCCATCTGTCCTGTGTCTGAAACAGGGTTGATTTTGGGTTTATTAGGTGGTTATCTTGGCCCTGGCTCCTTCCTGTGAAATGCAGTGGGCGCCGTGCCAGCCTCCTGCCCGTGTGTCCCCTGGGAACAGGAGAGGCTGAAGGCAACGGAGAAGTGCTGGGAAGGGAAGCCGGTCACCGGACACCAGGCTGGGGCCCTCAGCCCCTCACCTTCCTCCCGTGCCTCCACACTGCCAACACTGTACTTGGGGAGAGTTTATCTCATCTTGCCTTGAAGACATCTCCTGTTTGAATCATAATTACCTCGCTAGGCAGAGTGCTCTGTTATCTGATGTCCTTCTGGTGGGCATTTTTTCCCAGCAATGTGAAGTCAGTTGTGTTTCAGTTATTTATTCCTCTTTACACTTGTGGTATCCTGCACTAATAGTCCCTTTTTTCTTCCACTCAAGCCTTGCCCACCCAGTAGCTGTTATGATCCACCCCAGTGTATCAATGAGGGGAAAAACTGAATTTGTAACTATTTTACATGCTTTTGCAGCTGCATGTTTTTTATTCAAACAAGAAGCCTCCAAACTTCAAAGCTGTAGAAAGGACTGTGTATGAAAATGGAGTTAAATCTTTCAAATGTGTAAAGGCAGGTGATTTTGGATATGTGGACAACAGCCTTTAAAATAAAGTGCACTCACATACTTTCAGAAACTATGCAGCACCCATCCCAAAGTTACACAAGCTGAAACTTCAGAAGAAAATGACTAGAGGGAAAGAGAGTAAGAATAGGAACATGAAATATCTCTTCTTTCCCAAATAATTTCTGAGGTTTCAAGCTGATGGTGTTAGAGCCCTCAAAAGTAAGCTGGAATGTCCTAAAATTAATAGGAAATTTTATAACGAACTAGTGAAGAGATTTCAAAGCCAAAGTAATCTGATTAAATTATCTGAATCCAGCTGGCATCCTCCCATATCACTCTGTATCAGCTGCAATCTTTTAATAGCACAAGCTATGAGGTACAAAAATAATGCACCACAATGGCATACAGTTCCCTGAAATACAATTAAGCTTTCATTGGTCAAATTATCCCATAAGAATAATAACTTTTGGATGAACATAGTCATACTCCTTAGCCTTTTTTAAAAGCCTGATCTAAAATATCTTACATGGTAAAAAAAAGTTATAGAGAGAGTAAGAAAAGCCCCAAATACAGTGGTTATGAAAATCAGACTTTTCTTGAGGATGTGAGAAGGTGAAGGGAAATTACCTATAGCGTTTGGAAATTCAGCACCTTGGCTTCAGAGTGAGTGGCTTAAGCAATCACAGAAGCGAAACTGTGGCTCACTTGCCTTTCTTTTTTTCTCCCATTTTCCTTTTTTTTTTTTTTTCTTTTTAAAATTTTGATAGAAACCAGCTCTGATTAAAGGGAATGAGCTCTCCTGTGTGCTGGTGTACTGGAACCTCTGACGTGACAGCAGAACTGTTTTCACAGTTCAGGCGTGATGTCTACACATCCCTCAGATCCTAACCAGAAGATGTATGCAGAGGACGTTGCCTGGCTTTCAGAACGTGGCATTTGGCACAGCAGAAACCAGATCTTCCTCTGAAAACACCAGCCACAGGGTTCCCACTGCAGGAGGCAGCTCCCCTTGTGCTCTTGTGGGAAGGGCAGAGCTCAGTGCATCCTGTCACAAGACAGGAGCCTGCGGGGGTTTCAGCTCCAGCCAGACCCCTCCTCTTTCATGGCTGCAATAAATCCCAATAAACTAGATTTGCCCTGGAGCTTGGCAGTTTTACTTATTTTTGGGTGCCTTACATAATTTCAGCAGCAGCTGAAGGCACCTGTCATGGCTGGAGCTGCACAGACCCTTTCACGGTATTGATGCGGTGATCCTGTGAGAAAAATTACATAGGAACAAACACACCACACCATAGAATAAAATTTGACAAAAAAAGTAAGGGTGTCTTGGCTTGGGGTGGGAAAACATCAGGAGTGAAAAGCTAAACCACACTGGGTGTTTGTGAGTGCTGTAGAAGAAGCAATGTGCTCACTGGAGCTGGGGAACAATTTACTCATCCAGGGTATTTCCTGCCACGTTTAAGGACCTGAAACACATTCTTAGATCAGCAATAAGGGAAACAATGGTGGGAGTACTCATTGGAGGACTATTTTTTTCCAGACCAAACTGTTGGGATGAAGTGCCCCTCAGCGCATCCGCTTGTGCTGGAGGCAGCCATGAGATTCCTCCTTGACTACACACCTGAAAAGACTCATGGATCCTTCATTTACAATAATTATTCAGACAGAAAGGGTTTTTTTCTCTCTCAAGGCCCATATCTGCCCTCCTTTTTCGTGAAAAACTGCAGTCCCTTAGGAGTACATGACAGCTGTGTGCAAGGTAGGCAAGAAAAGGTCTGAGGCTGACCCCAGACCCATAGCCCTGGGCACCCAGAATCCACTGGGCTGAACCAAAACCTTCAGGTGCTGTCTAACCCCCAGAGCACCCAACGCGCCCCTGTTGGCCTTCCAAGAAGCCTGGCATCCTATTCCTCTTGCATGTGACTCCAAGGAGCCCCGCCGTGAGCAAGTCAGGGCTTAGTTCCACATAAGCAGGAGGCGAGTTCAGCTTTGCCACAGCTTCCAGGGCTGCTCAAGCATTTCCCGTTGACCACTCCTATTCTGCCTGCAAAATACTTATGGCACATTTCTGCATGGATAGGAAAGATAATTGCTGTAAATAAATATCAAAGACCCTGTTATTTCACCATGCGCAGAAAATTCAAAATATCCAGGACCTAAAGCATGTCTTTGCCCATAGTACTCCTGACAGAGGCTGGGTGCTATGGACTTCAGGATTCCAGCATTAACTCCGGTAGCTATCAACTGCTCAGCATCACTTCCATAAACCCTCCTGTAACAAATCACACACGATTTTGTAAGTGCTTGGGAGAAAACAAGGAGATTAATAACAACCAGCATGCATCAAACACATCTAATTGTATTGAGTTCTGTCACACCAACCTAAATGTTTTTTTCACGACAAGTTAGTGGGAGAATCAGTAAATGTCACATATCTTAATTTTTCACATCTGGGAAAGCATTGTGTAGATTAACTTACTTGAGGTGGTTGCAAAGGTGTCTGGAAAATAATAGCTGGAGAGCAGCTCTCAGTGCCATAGTCTCATCTCACAGGTCGGAAGGACGCTCAGACAGTGGTCTGTGGTCTGTGCCAAGTCGGATGGCACTTCACATTTTCAGTAACAACCTGGGAATAGAAAAGAAGGGACTTCTGCTAGTGACATGAACCTAGAAGAGGTTGCATGTAGGTTAATGCATAGACTAAGAATTAAAAAAATAATAATTTAAGAAATATCCTGACTCACATTTGACTGGTCAAATACAAAATTCTGTTTTGCACAGCAAAAAACACCTTTGCACAATCACACCAGGGAATTATCAGGTCAGGAGGAGTTTTGGGGAAGTGGGCTACAGGCTGAGCATAATTCAATGGTATCTTGCTTCTGTAAAAAAGGTAAGTCTTGTACTGGGTGTATGAACATGTGTCCCAGTGTGGAAACACAAGGTAATTCTGCACTGCTCCACTTGATGGTCTTCTCTCAAAGCCCTCAGTGGGACCAAACTGCGCATTTTGGGCAAGAGTACTGCAAAGACAAGCTGTAAGATGGATGGACCAAAAGGGCTGTCAGAGAAGAGTAGTAAGGTCTAGTAGAAAATTATTTAATAGTAAAAGTGAGAAATTAGACCATAGGGCATGGAAGGCTTTTAAAAGTGAATATAAGGAAACACTGGAGAGGACCAAGAAAGCTGTGGTTTCTCCATCACTGAAGGTCCCCACCACTGACAGGGGAGGAGACACCTGCCAGGAATTATGTTGCCCTTGTGCAGAAGATGGACCAGAGACTTTTCCCCTGCAGACCGGGTGCATGTCCTGGGATAGGCAGCATTTCAGAGAGATCAGTGCATGAAGCCAGAGCCTGCGTTCAAGGGAACCAGAATTCTAGTCTTAGAAATGTGGCAGAGGCGCCCCATCCCCACCTTCAGATGTGCTGCAGATGTAGCTTGCTGCAGCTGCGTGCTTGATACATAGCAGATGGTCACCTCCAGAAGGTAAGTGCTGATGGAGAAGAAGGGCTGTTAGCAGGACAAAGAAAAGCAGTAGGTAATCTCCAGGTAAGCAGATAATTGGTTCACCTCGCCCGGAATGTAAAGTTGGGGAGGATTGTAATGTCCCATAAAGCTGTGTCAACAATGAGTCTGTAGCTCTTGCCTGGCAGCATGGAGGCTGGCTGGTTCAACTACAGACCAGATGCACCAAGAGTTTGATGACGCCAAATCTGACAGTTCAGAGTAGGGCTGAGGCTCCCCAGGCAGGGATAAAACAAGGGCTGATGTCTCTCCAACTCTGCTGCAGACCTTTTGGCCAATGATTTTCTCCTCGACAAGGTTTCTATTGTGCAGCTAATCACTGCATTTCACTACTTCTTAGCACACATCCAGGGGCAATGTCTGCAGGCCAGATGGGAAGACGGGATTGGCTCTACATCTGGATTGGGGATGGTCACCTGCAGCCACCTCTGTGCTCAGATAACATGGCCCTTGTCTCAGAGCCCATCCACCTCCATCCCTCCTGTTAGGCACAAATATTTTTTGGCTCCGATTTCAGACCAGGTACCCCTTGTCCCAAAACACTCTGAGGATCACTTGTCACACGAGGTGGTGGTGGCCAGGTAGAGGTCCTGCCCTTGCAGGGAGCTCTGGTGAGACTTCCTCAAAATAATATGCATCATTGTGGTCTTTGCAATTCAAGCTGCAACGAGGACAGAGAACACAGGTGGGCAGAGATGGACAGAAACATTTTTTCAGCCTTCTTTAGCAAACACATTATGAAAGATGCAGAGAAACCTACATGCCTGCATCCAGGCATATTTTTCATCCTGAAGGAAAAAATTGAGCTGGTTCTAGTTTGGAAGGTGAAAACCATGTGGTAGGTAGTTAAAGAGCACATGTGATTAATCATTTACCCCAGCTATTTAGGAACTGAAACCTTTACACAGGTGATAGCTGGAAGGAGTGAAAGGGAGCTGTGCAAGCCATGCATGCTGCACTGGGACCCACCTATAATGCTTTGCCTAGGTCAGAGGGGGAAATGATTTACCGCAGGTTCAAACTGGAATACCAAATTCGGAAGGAGCGGCAAACCTTGCTAACCGTGATCTTTCTTCTCTCCCGTCTCTTGCATTAGTCTCTAATTTTAAAAGTCAGTTTGTTTTAAGAGCCATCACTAGGTTTTCAATCTCCAAATCTTTCTGTTTCGCTGGAGAAACAAACGAGGAAAGAAACCACAGCTTTTCAGAGCTCATGAAGAAATGATAGGTTTTGTGTGATCATTTCCTTCTAGGAGTGGGTTGGTAAAAAATTTCCAAGAACAGACTCAAATAGGTGTGTGCTTTGTGTTCAGCAGTATTGCTGTGGAATTTACACACCCGTCACCTAATTGCCACTTCCTTTGTAAAACAGAAATGACAAGCTCAAGTCATTTACTTTTATTGTAGGGTTGGTATTTTTTTCTTTATAGCAAAGTGCTCAGTACCCTTTTGAAAAGAAACAGCAGATTTCCTCCACACTTTGTGATTCAGCACAGGCTGCAGTCTTCAAGGTGTAAGTAGAGTGAGTTTCCTTTGGTATCAGAGAGTGCGATGTATTATTAAAATCCAATTTAAACTTCCTAGTCTCAGGTGCCAGATGGCCAAATCATGTTTGCAGTCCTGGAGGAAAGCTAGGATGGGCCTCTCACATGCCTCTGCCATTGTCACATCTATCTAAATAGAAATTTCTGATGTCACTTGTTTTTAAATAGTTGGAAGCCTGTTAGTAATTTCAGCTTTAGCACATATAAATGGTTTATGGGTCTCCATCACAATGCACAAACATTCCTGAGACTGTGGAGATCCTGCTTCCTTCTTGCAAAACTGAGGTTGTCCTTGGCTGAATGGAGGCACCTTTAATATCTCTATATTAATATTAATTTTTGTATTGCACTGGACCTTAATATTTGTATCTTGTTCCACTGCAAAGCCATGAGAAAACAGAGACTCTCCATACACGAAGAAGCTACATTTCCAAGGTCTGACCACCTTGAAACCAAACAAGAGGGCGGGGACTGCTTGTTAAACAATAAAAAGAGACAGAAGTCAAGGAGAGAAGTTTCTTATACCTCTAGGGTTCTGAAGATTTCTCTCAGGAAAGTTTTCTCTTTTTTTCATCTGAATGTATTTCTCACTGATATTTTCCATGCTCCATTACATTCCTCATTGCTTCGTAATTGAGGTTTTTAGAAGATCGGATGATTTTTGAGCTGGCAGGGTAACAAGGACTAGAAAATTGAATAAGACATGGCTTGGAGGGAATTTAGTCCAATGACATCCTGGCTGCATTACAACCCCTTAAAAAAAAAAAGAACATCCTGTAGATCACATATGGAGCAAGGCATCCTCCCTGGAGAACTGTCCCGTGCTTGTCCCTGGGACAAATGGGAAGGGGCAGATGCAGCTGCAACATGATTACAAGGGAGGTGGGCTTGGAATTACCATCCTCTGGCTGGAGCTCCTTCACTGTGCTCAGCTGCACTCCTGTCTCCTCTGGGGAGGGATGCTCTGCTGCTTTGAGCCCCTAAGAAGCACACAGGTTCTTCATCACTGAAGGCTCCACGGCCTCCGAGTACTCTCTGTATCTTCCCCAAAGAAAAGGGCCAAAAAATCTGCTCCATGGGGGTGTTTCATGAAGCCTCCTGCAGGTTTTCTCCATATACTTCCTTCAGAATAAAACACAGATCAAACTGGGTTTCTCATCTGTAGTCGGGGTAAAGGCAAGCCCCCCTAGGAGGGAGAAATAAGGAGAACCACAATCTTACATGGAGATCATCGTATGAGGATTGGGAGGGACTCAAAATGTTTGGAGGCACAATCTGCCCCTCTCACAGCTAGCTCAGTGTGCTCAGTAGCATGACAACACAACCGAGTCATCCCTCTTGAAGCTAATACCACATGGGGGGATTAACTGCAAGCAAGCAGGCAACAATAATGGGCTCACTGAAATTCAAGGAGAGCTCCATTTGAACCACACTGAAATACCCCTTCTCCATTTCGAGCTTCTCTCCCTGCTGCAGGAGTAGGTGCCCTGCCTGTGTGGCACAGACCAGTCCCCCCGTTACGTGCCAGTTGTCACCTGCATTGTGCCTGCACAGCATGCTGCCACACAAGAGGTGTCAGAGAGTGATGTGAGACCGTGGGACAATGGCAGGTGAGTCCCCAAGCCATCACCAAGTTGGGGCAGGAAAAGGAGAGCAAGGAGGAAGTGTGAAACTGGCAGCAGGTGGCAAACAGGGATGCAATTCCCAGCAGAGAAGAGTCTGACGGACACAGTGCTGAGAGGGGATTTATCCTCTCCTCCTCCTCCTCCGCCTCCTCCTCCTCCTCCTCCTCCTCCCCGCAGGCCCCGGAGTAAGTTAAACAAGGCATCAGATGTTTCTATTTTAAGAATAACCAGGAAGGCTGGCAACTACAAAAGGAAAAGGAGGGGAGGCCAGAAGTTGTCTAGTAAAATTAGCAACACATTTTCCTGCCTGCCTTCCAGAGAGCGTGCCCCCTTCCAGCAAGCCAGGGTCTGCACAGCATAAATTATTGCTGTCTAAATTTGAGCCTGTGCTGTTGTTTCTGCCAAGTGTTTACTCTTGAATGCTATATTTTTTCAGGCGCAGATGACACTGGGTGACATGTGTCATCACAGTACATGCCCCTGAAAAATAGGCACTGTGAAATTGCTCTGACATTCTCCAAGACCGGCTGCTCACGTGTGCAGAGACAGGAGTCAGAAGGTCTTGGTGAAGAGATGAGTCTGTCCCACTGTGGCAAAACTGCACAATGGGCTGGGGAAGATCCCTGCTGCACGTGGCACCGAGTTTGCGGGTCATCACTGAACTCTCTTTGTACAGATAAGACTTCTGGGCACCTTCTGCTTCAGATAACTCTGCACTGTTGCTTCCCCTGTAAGACCTGTCCTCCTCATGGCAGTGAGTAAAGCCACAGCTTCGTCATCAATCAGAGGTTCCATAATATCTAGAAGCTGCATCAGGCACAGCACGGTGATTGTGCACCACTAGCAGTGGCTGCAAGGATGAAGGCGAGATGCTGGATAAATATTTGACAGCTATTTTCATTCTCCCAAAACCATGTTCCCATTAATTCTATTTGGCCCCATGTCGCCGGCCAGCAGCAATTCCAGAGCTCTTTGAACAGATTGGATGATCCCTTTTTGGTCATATTCAGACTGCTGAAAGCCCAGATCTGTGCAGTGTGATTGACAAACCAAATCAGTCAAATAGTCTGCAGGTCTGCGTCAGGCAATAGAGTTTTATGGCTGTGGATGCAGTGGCTGTATTCTGCCATTGAAACAAAGAGCTCTGGGCTTGGCGTGCTCACCGGGCTCCTAATCAGCTTTGGCCTTCACTTACTCACAGGTTTCTTTTCAACCTAAAGCACACAGATTAAAATAAACTACACATTTAAAGAGAAGGCTTTATACCCCCAATTAGGGAAAAATGTTTTATGTTGGTATCTTAAGATCTGGCATGTCAAGGTTAGAAATGTTCTTGTTTCATTGCTCTGACAACATACGGCCAAAGTCAACAAGAGGCTGATGTGAGCATTTAATATATGGCAGCCCAGCATGATCTCATCCTTGGCAGGTCATGGGATCAGAGCACGAAACAGTCAGATATGATTAACATTAGGTACTATATCTGTGTGAAGATGTGCAGGTCTGTCACTGTAACTATGGACAGAAAGCCAAAGCTGGATGAAGGTCAGACTGTTTGGACAGCCAAAACCTGTGACATCCTATCCTGTGTGGTGCCACTGGTAGAGGAAAGCCACTTGTTCCAAAATGCCTCTCCCTGCCATCAGCATTATTGGGCTTCACAGCTCAGGTTCACCCAGCACACTTGTCTGCTCTAAGAGCACACAGCAAATGGAGCAGGACATCTGTGCCAGGGAATTGGCTTCTGCCATCTTCTGCTATTTTTACATGGTGGCTGTGAAAGCTTCCAAAACAAGACTCACTGCCACAATTAAACTGAGGACGTTTAATAGCAAACTCTATCACAAATTGCAGAGTGAAGCCACTTCATATTTCCATGGGGCTTGCTAGAAAAATAGCTCCAATTAATGAGGCACATTGTAGACTTGTTTATATTCAGCTGACTCTGTTCAAGCACCAAATTATCTGTGTGTGATTATGAGGCCAAATTTACCCTGTAATTTTTCATTTAGCATTATTTTACTGCCTGGCCTGTTCTGCTGAGCTGAGGAGTTACTCATGGAGCAAAACCTCCCTGTCCTCGTTCCTAAGCTTCAGGGGACTTTACAGGTGTTGCACAAAGTCATGACCTCCTGTAAATAGCCACCACTTGGTAGTATCATCTTCCAGGCTCAGAGTTAGCAGGCAGAGGGCTGGGTCACCCTTCTGGCTTGGTTTGCTTCTCCCTGGACTCCGTAACCAGAAGTGAAGCAGCGAGGATATTCTGGAGTCAGCCTGGACTGGTAAAATTAATTTCACAAGTGTGCCCCAGCTCCAGGCAGAATTTGGGCTTTACCATTTGGAGGGAAAGGGCCTGATTTGTTTCATGACCTGCCCCACGGCATTCATGGTGCAGCACATCCCCGGTATGCCCAGGCCATCCAGGTCCCAGTGCTGTAAGTGAAACCCCTGTGCCATGAAAAGCAGCAGAGATTACATTTCATCCCTAATCCGGGATGATCACAGATACAAGTAGTGTTCCCAGTGAGAGAGGTGCAGGCAAATTTTTGTGTGCCCTTTGCGCAGCCACATCGAAGGGACTCTGGGCAGAAGCTTGTCCAGTCTTGAGTATTTTGGGGCAATTCAGGCCTTGTAATGATGTTTCACTGCACGTTTTAGAACAGGCTATGTCCCAGCCACTCACTGCCATGGGCACTCTGGGATTTCTGTGCAAGCCATGATGGAGCAAGGATGAAGGGAGACAGAGTAGCCCTGTATTGCAATCCCAAATTAGGACAAACATCTCCCATCCTTATATAGTGCCTTCACTCGTGCCACACAAGCAGCACCAACCTCAAAACTTCTCTTTTCCCTCCTCTAAGCTGCTGGAAGGCAGAGCCCAGCAGCAAAGCCCTCCATGAGAGCACCAGCACCCAGTGCATACCACAGTGCTGAGTCCCGAGCACAGGGGCATGGGACCCCTCATTTCCAAAGGTACAGTTGCACAGGCTATATATTTACAGCCTCCCACAAATGTCCTGAAGAGGAAAAGATCACATAAAAGTGCCAAGCAGAAAAGCAGCGCTGTGATTCCACTTGTTGCTCGGATGCCTTTTATTTTTGGTGCCTGTCCTAGCAAGCAATCTCCCCCTATCCTATTTCTACCCCAGCCCTTCAGGCACAAACTGTGAGGACGGAGTCAGGCCATGAGTACAAGACCGTACTTACAATCTGAGATGAGAGCGAGGCCAGGTCACTGGAGCAGGCTACACTTCCCTGAAAAACTAAAAGATACTTCAGTGGTCCCCAGGACGATCAGGAATTGCCAGTACAGTCCTACGGGGCTGGGTCTGCAGGTTTGCACCTCACAGAAGGGCTGGGTGGGGAGACACGTGGCCTCACTGCCACTGGGCACACCTCACCCCCTCCTCAGGCAAGCCTTTGCCTCTCAGCAGGGCTCAGCAGGGGACAGGCAAAACTGCCTAGTGCTAAATTCAGGTCAGATCTCCAGTCTCTGCTGTTTCATCTGTTTTGATTGTAGTGGAAATACCCACATTTTACTATACTGGTAAAATCACGTTAGATAACATTCATCATTGCTACTTCCACAGGATTAAAGCATGGGTCCTTTTTGTTACTTCAGATTTTTCCCTATATTACAGTTTGTATAGTTGACCCATTTCTCTTCAGCAATAAAGTAAAACACAGGCAGGCATTAGCAAGACATACCAGGAGCAAACTTACTCAGGAACATTTCTGCAGGCAAAGTACACCCAGGTGCCTCTTTTGTTTTTAAGTAAATGTATCTCAGAGACATTTTAATGTGTGGGGGAAAAAACACCTCTTAACCTCTTAGTTTCCACAGGTCCTGTCCATTTCTCACTTGGAGCCATAATCCTTTCCAGTGGCAACTAGTTTGGTATTACAAATAAAGGGTTATACCTTCAGGTGAGGCAGAGCTTCTTATGAGCTATTATAGATCCTGTTCTCATGCAGAAATTACATGCACATAAGGACGTGTGCATTATTTAAAATGGAGCAGCAAGACTGCAGATGGATGGGTCTTCTAGCTCAGGAAATGCTAATTATTTTTCCTCCCATGTAGCCATCCAGTGCTGAGGTGGGGGAAATAATGCATGGGGCATTAGATGGTCTCACAGACACACTTCTGAAAGACACTGTTCAGCAGGGAAGCAGAAGTTATTATCTGGATGTGTTTCTTATAGTCAAGTGGCCAGTGCTGGATTTAGGTTGATGTTTTGACAGGCTGCAGTTGTTAACCCCACAGTCAGGTTATTCCATTTGGATATTTCTGGCATGTTGCACGATTTCAAGAAGAAAGTGCACTTACATTTTTAATGCACATCCTGCTGACACACCACCTTTCCCTGTGGGAGAAGCAGTGCTTGAGGAGGGAAGACTAAGAAAGAAGATAAGTAATTCCTCTCAGTTGGATAACTCATTGATTTCATGTGCACAAGATTAAAAAAAAATTGAAGTCATCACTGTAATGTGATTGTTATTTCAGTGAGTGGCAAAATGTCATTCTAAAAATAATATCAATTTACCATGGGAAGCCACAACATTTTTATCAGGGTAACTGATAAATCAGACCTCTATCTAATGTTTCCCCTCATAGAAAATTACAGCCTTGGAGAAGAACATTTTTTGCAGAGAAAGTCAGAGTGAATACTGAAGAGCTGACAGTCCAGGCTGGAGACAGAGATAGCTCTTCATGGATAAAACAATGTTTTACCAGCACTAAACTGATTTGGACCGTGTGACAATCAAAGTAACATCTGTAGAGCTCAATCTGCCCTACAACCCGAAGAGATCGAAGAAGATTGCTCTTTCAGCATGCTTACCATTGAAACGTATATATAAAAACACAAACTTAGAGGAAGTCTCCAATAATGCTGTTTTCCATCCTGTTTCTCCTGGATAAGAAGGACCTGTCACTCGGACACCAGATGAAACCATTCCTGGCTCTTGTTTTCTTGCATCACCCAGGCAGAAAGCCCACTGTGGCTGGTCTGCAACCGTTTCCAACAGCCTCGGTCATGGCTCCTGTTTTCCATTTCCTCTCTCCAAAAGGGAAGACAGGCAGCTGTTTAGGAAGCCTTGAAAAAAAATCCTGTGCAGGAATTTAAAAGAAGAAGGAGACAGTGTGAGAGTGTGTGTGTGTATCCAGGTGTTGGCCCATCTCCAGCTGGCTGATGGTACGGAGCTGGCTTTCTCCTTTTTTTCCAAGATGCAAAAACAACCATAAAACCCCCAAAACCTAAATAATGTATTGATGGCTTGATTAATTTAATTTTTGTTCATGTATCCCAGCACTTGGGCAGCCCCAGAGATGTTTCACTGTGTAACTCTAAATAAAGGATTTCTGTAACTGTGGAAGAGGACAGAAGCCCTGGTGTGAGTTCCCAACAGCAAATAACGCTCTGCTCTTCCACACCTACAGCTTGTAAAAAAAAAAAAAAAATAGAAAGAGACAGTTCAGGGAGAATTAAGTGTTCCCTGAATTTTTTTCCTGAGTGCCTGAGAGCAACATAAAATGCAAACAAGCATTTCCAGGAATACCTGAGAAGATGGGTATATGCTGCCTTGGGTTCCCAAAGACTCTCCTGTTTCTTCACGGCCCTTCATGTTGCACAGTAGAAGAAAAGACGGACTTGTACTGTTCCTGCTGATCTCAGGATGGTCATTCTGAAGGCCAGGACAGCTTTTGAGAAACTAATTTCTTAAGAAAGCAAGTCCCAAGAAAGGCAGTAGGGAGTAGTTTTTGTTTTGCTCCTTTGCTAAGCTGAATTCTGGTTAATATTTAAAAAGATCCATCCAGAATCACTCAAAATTAATGTCGCTGTTCAGCTCTTCATAAGGCAGCATGAATGTTGCATCTTGTCCTTGACCTGCCACTTTGTAAATTCCCCATAAATTTACAAAATCAAACTAAATTTGATTCAGTTGAGGTGTTAGCTCCGCGTCCAGCAGAACACGTACAAACATGCACACGGCATTTTAAGTGACACAAGAAGCCACTACCACAGCTGTGATAGGCAGCACAGACAAACATCTTTCAACGTTGCTTTTATTTCTTCTGCTTGCAAATGATCACTTCTCATGGTGCATTCCCCAAATCTTACTCATATCCTGTCACCGAGCTGCAAGAAGTCATCTGTCTTCTTTCAGAAGAAATCTGCAACGAAAGACAGACAACCTATATCCTGACTCTGGTCCTCCCACAGAGAGTGGCTGTGTTAAAGAATGATGGTTTGACGTAGCCTACCATCCAGCTGTATTTTGTGCTTTGCTGGCTTTATTGGTAGTGAAATGTCCATGCAGAGCTAAAAAACCCTCCCAAACACTTTATTTGCTTTGCTGTGAGCTTTTTATTCTGCAGAAGACCAAATGTAGAGCAATGCTAGATAAGCTACTCAGTCTTTCCCAAGACATATTCCTAGCGTGTTCACTCTCAGAGTCCACAAGAGCAGCACAATGCCCTTGCCTTTTAATTAGTTTAAGCCAGAGGGAGCAAAGATCTGAGGTCTGGGGCTATACCAGAGAGTGAGAGCTGAAGAGCTGAGGCAAAGCTGCTGCCACTTGCCATAGCCCCCCCTCACCATCAAGTCCCCATCAGTGTGAAAATCAATGTGCTTACTTCCCATCAGTGTGTGAAATCAGAGCCCTCGTGCAATTTCTGTCAACAATTACTCAATCACCATATTTTTGTGCAGGTCTGGTGCTTGTAGTGCTGTCAGGAGATGGGTGAGAGGCTGGGAGGGATCGACCTATTGCTTAAAAAGAGTGCAACAGCCAGAAGAACTGCATTTTTGCAGAGCTTTTTTATTCACAGGCTAAAATTGTTTCACATTAAACAAGCTAGACTAATAGATGTGGCAAATTAAATGCTAAGTCAAGCCTGCCTTGACCCTCCACTGCAGCTGTGAATCTGATTTTTGCAGCCACCAGCTTGCGGGGCAGTATGAACACAGTCTGCTGGATGCTCTCATGGCTGGTGGTGCAATGTAAGCACAACACTTGGAATACAATCCACCAGTGTCTCCACGCCAGATCCAAAAACCTACTTCCTAGGCCTGCTGCCAGTGTTGTGCTATGAGTCACGAAGAGAAACAAACACAAGGAATGTCAAATTAAATAGGACGCAATGCTTTCGCAGGATTTAAAAGCGGAGCAATTGTGCTGTAGAGTACAAACCTCCCTGGACTCCTCATCTTGGTAATAAGAAACATCCCTTTAATTAGTTCCACCTAATGAAATTCATAAGTCAGGGAGTGGGAGTTTTGCTCCTGGGTAGAAACCGAAAACTTCTCTTCACTTGATCTGCCCATTTTCTGCAGCAGTCATTAGCAAATTTTATCAAATCTCTGCATTAAACAGTAACAACTATTGTTCACTCAGAACACAAGTCCATTTATGAGCTGCAATATGACACATCTTGGAAACCCCAGACTGAAAGGCACTTCTGGGAAAAAAAAAAAAGATTAGGACTGGCAAGAAAAAGTAGATTCAAATTGTTAAGAAGAAACAATAGAGAAACTTCTACCTGATCTTTCAGGCTGCTGAGATCAGAGAAGTTCCTTTACCTTTCTGGGTTTGGGTAAAATAATTTACGAAATTTATTTGTCTTTCCTTACACTTAAGAGGTACCCATTACCTCTCCAGCTGAACCTCTGGGTGCTTCATTCTCCCTGCATTAGGGACAAGTAAAACATTACTAGGAAGCCCCAAGCTGTGCATTTGCTCCTATGGAAATATTGACCCACAAGCATCTGTTTAAATTCATTTTGGTTGTGTGTCTCTCAAGACAAAGCAATATCCATGGCAACAAACAATTTCACTGCAGAAGAGGGAGCACATCAAGAAGGAGTGTGTAATCACTCTGTTTATCGATGACTAAAAGCCTGAAAGCACAAAGTTTGGGGTCTCAGGCACAACACCAGTGCTCTGCAGCAGACCAGGGCCTTTATCAGCACACTTTTGCAAATGTCTGTCATAGAGGACGGAGAGGGAAACTGAAGCCTTGCCTGCTGTTTTCCTTTCCTTTTTTTTGCAAAGAGACATGGCTCACTGTGCTGTTGTTGTTGCAATTGCCCTTTGAGAAGTTTTACAGAGGAGAACGGGCAGGAGGAAGACAATGCTCTCCTACATTTGGAGACAGCAAAAGCACAAATCACCACTAAGAAAAACTGATAGAAGAGTCTGGATTTTGGTACAAACTCTTCTCAGCACCTACGGGGGCCCCTTGGTGTATCTGCACCTTTCCCTCAAAGTGGCTGCTGACCAATACATTCATCCTGTCACTCCACACTGGGCCCCATAATTACAGAGCTGATTTGCAGGGTTGGTTTTAGCTGCTATTACAGGAAGGTACAGCGTTGGACACAACTGCAGTGCTGTTGGGGGAAGGAAGGAGGAAGGTGGCACGTGGCAGCTCTTGCATGAATTCTTGTTGCACTAGGCAGTGTTGGCAGAGAAAAAGGAGGAGGAAACCACAGCCCTCCTAGGGTCTTCCCAATAATCCTTCCCACTTATAAAGCTACCTTTGATCTGGGCTGCATGGAGTAATTTTCTAGTTTAACACTCAGGGGCAATAGCTTGAACCACTTCTGGTCTCAGGGCCTGCTAGAGAAAGGCATTACTGCAGAGTGCATCTTGCTATGGCCCTGCTGGAGCTAAAGGACTGCTTTGCAGGCTGGGTGAATTCTCAGCCAGGAGTGTCCCACCCTGCCTTGAATCCCTTCCCCTCCAAACCTGGCTGACTGATAGCATTTGCTCTGTTCTCCGGTCTCCACTACGTTGAGACAAAAAGCTCCCACCAGCATTGATCAAGGCTTCCAAGACAATTTCTTGAGCTTTTGGGATCCTGCTACCTGCAAATCAGATCCAGCACTCACTTTTAGCCTTAAATATCTGTGGAGGGCCATATGAGCTTGCCTGACAGACACTGCTGTAGAGACACCCAGAAAGAGACCCAAGATAGATTTTTCAAGCGCTGTCTTGGTGCCATAGCCCATGTAAATGCTACACAGACACTTGAAAATGATGTGATTGATTGCAAATTACGTCAACACCATCCTATCAGACCTTCTTGCCCACAGTGGTGCTGACAGAGCACTCACCAGCTTCATTTCTGAGAACCCATAAATGCAAGAGCTCTAAGGTCATAACACTCACAGGCAAAAGAAGGAACCCTTGTTTTGAGAGCCAAAGTAGCTCTATTAGGAATTCTAGGTCAAGGTACTCAAAGAGGCACACACTGTCCCCTAAAGGTGTATCCGAGTTGAGCATACCTCCCACGGAAAACACAGAGTGTGAGATGCTTGCTTTGTCAGAGAGAAAGGACCAGGCTAATGTTTTTTTCCAGGGGGTTGGATTCTTACACTGGGATTTCCTGTCCCAAAGAGAAACAGTTCCTACTTCTGGAGTCCAAACCTCATCCATTGAGGGCAGCAAATTATTAGAAGGTCAGTAATGAATTTAGTGCCTCTAGCTGAGATCAGGGAGCAGTTTTAGGGATTAGGTTCACCTGAGTGAAAAAACTGCAGAGGCACTGCCTCCCCCACCCATGCACTTGCAAGTACCTACAACTGACCCTCCCATATCTACCTCCCCCCACACACCATCCCTCAGAGAAACCCCACCCCTGTTACTGCAGGGGTTTCCATTTCAGCTGCAATAGAGGGTGGCTTCTCTCTCTGCAGCAGCGGTGATGTATTACCCACCCAGGTACTGACCAGGCTCCACACATCAGCTTATCTGCCAAGGTCTGCTTCCATGACCCTTTGTCCCTGTTCTCCTGCTGAATTTATGCTCTTCCTCTGATGTACTGCTGCATGTAGCTGAAGCAATGATGAAGGGGCTGCAGCTAAAACCATGGAGAAAAAGAAAAGCAAAACTGTCTCACTTTACCCAGATCAGGTGGGATGCAACCTTACTCTCTTGTTTGGAATGCAGCAAATAGCAGTTGATCAAAATGGCTTCAGGTACAGCATTTTTAAGACAAATCTGGAAAAACTATAAGAAAACATCCACACTGTCTCGGGAGGATGCTGGCCTGAACTGAAAGAGACCTCCAAGTGAAATGAGCTCAACTACATGGGCCAGAATAAAACTCTCTACTTCTGTGACTCTCAGTGGAAAGATACAGTGCCAAGTCAGGGTTTTATTATAGTTAACCCTTTTTTCATGTTTACTGCTGGAGTTATGGATTCAGATGCATATTTAGATGCTGCTGGTGTGAACAGCATCTTCTTGAGTCCAGAAACTGGCGGCTGGTCACACAACTGTCTCCTGGGTCTTTTCTCCCAAGATATAGTAGGTATTTATAAGTCATCCCTCTCTCATTCACTTGCCCTTAATAGGGCAATGCATTCCCAAAGCCATCTATCAGAGCTGGGCTGGCTCTGAAGACTGTACCATCTCCTTATCCTCCCTCCCCTCCTCTCCCACACCATGCCCTATAATGCTTCTTTTAGTGGTGGCCAAGATCCTGCTGAAGGTGACCGAATTTCAGACTACTCAGCAATCCCAGCTCCCAGGGGAGCACGAGATGCAGGCTGGAGAAGCCTCTTCTGTCATTACTCCCTGGAGCTGTTAAGAGCCAAGAAGTGGTTTTGCTGGATCTCAGCTCCTCTCCAGTTACATCCCTACCACCCGTGACCCTAAGCAGAAATCCCAGGCTTATAAAATTAAACAGGCCTTTCCCATGAGTCACCCTGGGACTCCATGCTTGGATGGGATCAGGGAAAAGAGCAGAGGCACGTCTGCTCTGGGAGCAGTGCGGAAAAAGCAGTGTACAAATGCAGGCTCCAAGACTCCTTAGTCCTAGTTTTTCTCATAGCTGCAAGTCAAACCGGACACAGATATAGCACAGTAACCTATTGAACCAGATCTTGTTAGCTAACTACAGAGAAGCCTAGCAGACCATTAAAAATAAACTAAATATAGGCATGTATCAAAAAACCAGTGACTCTAAAGCTCTGTGCCTAATTCATCAGGGAGCAGAAAATCCTAACACATGGGATGTTCTTCAGACGATGCAACTGCAGCTCTAGTGAGACAGGAAGCTTTAACCAGATCTCCCCAGAACCACAGGGAGGATGCTGTGCCTCTGCTCTGCTGCCAAGAACCAGCTTCCTGCATGCCTGGTTATTTTCCACTCTCAGACATCTCCCAAGTTCACACAGCATCCTAGGGATGTGCTACCCTTTCCAGCCTCTGGAGGCTCGCTCCTGCTTTCATGGCTTGCTTGGTAGCCTGAAGGACAGAACCGTTCCATTTCCCTCGAGACCAGGAGAGCTGGTGGCAATCAGTGATGAGCAGGACAGGCAGCCACAGACAGCTTTTGAACAGCTGATGTCACCAGGACAACATCCTGGTCTAACCACGTGGAGCCACTGATGTCACTCCTGCTTTTGGCTCTCACTGGGGCAGTAAGGACACCTGACTAACAGTGCATCTTTTAACTGAGAGAGTGTTGTGCAGTGTTCTAAGCACAGGGCTTGGCAGCAAGAGCAATGGACCTCCCCACCTACAGCCTTCAGGTTTTTTCAGGCTCTCAAGGGGCAGAATGAAGGAAAGAGACTGAGGAGAAACTCTACCAGAAATAAAACAGGACCTTCACAGTGGTCCCACGAGGTTAAATTAGTTTGTGTGAAGACTTTGGAATCACAGATAATCTCCTGGTTCAAATCCACAACATTACGTGAGGCACGGTGCTTTGATAGGGCTGCATTACTCCAGGAAACTTCAAAGCCATCAAAGAACTTGTGCTCGGTGACGTTTGTGTGCAGTGCTTTGAGCGAGCTTTCTCTGCTTTCCCCAGTCACCGTGCAACAGTCAATTAAAAGTGCTGCTCTCTTTGTAGCCTTCACTGCAGTACCAGGTTTATTGTCCTATTTATCACCATTGAACTGCCTCGGGCTGAATTATTTATAGCACCGGAGAAGATGAATTAAGTGGTAAATTCAAAGTGGGTCAGAGGGATGTTGACTTGGCCTTGAGACACAGACGGGTCAGTGGGCTGATGTCTCGGCCTGCTTTGCTTAATGGGATGGAGCATCATCATCTGCACTCCCACCAAAACCTTGAGCTGCCTTCACCCAACCAGTGCTCCCGTCCCCTTGGGCCAGAGCCGCAGGAAGCAGGTACCAGCAACCTGCATTTTCCTCCACAGGTGACTTGCCCCCACTTTTTTTATCTGTGCATGCTGTGGTACTTCAATTAAGAACACCACTGCAGCACCCTCATCAAGAAACTCCACTACAGAGCTGCATTATTAGCGCTTGGCATGGCACATCAGTACATCACACTGTCAGTGACGTGACACAGGGTGAGCCAAAACACCCCAAAAATTCAGAAAGCGGCCTACTAGCCCGAGGTTTTTAGTTTTTATTGTAGCAACAAAACAGCTACTCAAGCACAGGGCTTTTTAAAGGAAATCCTGCATGCATTTCCCTCCCTAAATCCCGACAGAATCTTGTAATCCTCCACCAAGAACAGCCTGTGCTCCACATTGCCTGTAACTTTAATGATGACAATGAATCAGTTGTTTCCCAAAGAGGACATTCACTTTTCACATAACTGCTGTTTTTATGCCACATCTGACTGCATAGCAGGGGCTCCAGCAAGATGCTTACGCCAGGGTTCCCTCAATATTTTCCATGACAGAAAGTGAGGAGCACTCCCACAGGCAAAGGGGATGGGGGTTCCTGCCTGGCATGGCCCTGGAACCACCAATATGAGGATATTAGTCTCATAAATATTGCAAATTTACATTATTTTACCAATATCTATGTTCAAATACAATGCCCAAACACTATTTATATCCACTTAAAAAAAAAAAATACATACAGGAAGTGAAACACTGCTCCCTCCACATCATCCTTGTTCTTGGAAAGCACCAGACATGTTGATTCTGGTTGATCTTGGGGTTTCTCAGGGCGTGTCACAGAAACTCAGACACCAGCTCTGACCTCCCATATGTGGATCTCATAGAGGTCACAGGTTCACAGACACCAAGTTCCCTGAAAGGGTTATCTGAAACCGAGATGGAAACCGTGCTCCTGGTCATGAAACCAAAGGGCAATAAAAGAAGAATCTTTTTCCCCTACTGGTATTTTCTCTCCATGGTGCAAGGGCAGACAAATTTAATTCTCTCTTGTGAGAAAATATCTATCAACAGTATCACCTAATAACACAAAAGACCAGTCAGGGACCCAAATTCAGAATGGATTTTAGATGGGTGGGGAGAACATCTCTACTTTTGGAAATCTGCAATAACATTTTGCTGCTATATGATGCAATCACCTTCCCTCCAATGTTGCCTGGTACAATACTGACATTTTGCCCTTGAAAGTCAAAATCTCTTTGCTAAGGGACCAAAAGAAAATAAAGAGGGTTTAGATTTAAGCACAGCAGAATTAAGAGTTTTACAAACTGCGAACTTGCTGAGGAATGTGGTTTTAAGTAATCCCACTGCTATTTTCCAATTCAGGTTGAGTTTACTTAGTAGCTGCAGCAAATGAGAGAGAGCGTGGACTACACTCTCCATCCCCCACAGAGGAGGAGCAGGAGGAAAAGGAGGAGGAGGTAAAGAAAGCAGATAGCTTTGATTAACAAGAAAATTAGCAAAAGTACTTGCTCGGGAGATGGACATCTCAATGACACAAAGCCTCCGTATGCCCCTGACCAGGAGTTTTCCAAGCATCACCTTGCCTCTCTCCTTCATCCTCTGGCTTGGATTTTATAAAATTCCATTTTGCAGAGGTCTAGCCTCCCAGGTAAGAGATGCAGCCCCTCAGCAAAGCAGCCTGGTTCTCTCTCCACCAGGAGACAAACATCCTGGGCCAAGCGGAGCCATGGAGAGGCAGGAGATGGGATCAGCCAGCTCTGCATGCACCAAGGGGGTCACTCCAAGCAGCCCTCTCTTGGGAGCTTGGGAGTGGGGAGTAACCTTCTCCCATGCTGAGGAGGATCTGCTCTGGCTTCCTCATTTCTGTTTTAACAGAAACAAAATGCTTTTGTCCCAAGTGAAATGAAAGATTTCACCAGTCTAAAACCAATGTTCCAAAATATTATACTCTGAACAAACATAAGAAAGAAATCTCTTCTGAAATCATTACAAACAGGTGTGTTTTGGCATCTTTCAGGCCATTTCTGGAACTGAAAAAATATCCCTCTTGCCCAGCCACTTACATAAGTCAGTCCAGTGGGAAATCTAGTTTTTTCACCCCAACTGTTAGCCAAGGAAACAGAGTTCAAAAGGCACCCAGCTCAGAACAAATGTCCACTAGTCAAGAGAGCATGGATCAGTATAGACAAATATTGGTGCAATTCTCTTTCAGCTTCCCCAAAGCCAATGATACACTTCCACTATTCAAGCACATCAGCCCATGTTTAAAAAGCAAGGTGGTGAGACTGGGGTGGGGGAAGCAGGTTTAACAACTCGGTACCTGGCTTGCTGTCACAAATAGGAAATAAATCTGCTGTTTCCCTCTAACTACATATTGCAATTGTTCCAGTTTCTTGTCTCTTTTTCCCCAACAAGTACCCGTATCAGTGTTTTCATCATGACCTTAGTCAACCTGAAAGAAAATTAAATCCACACTGGATTTTCCCTCACCCAAAACAACTGCTCCTGTGACCATCTAGGGGTTTCCACGTGTCAGATACTCCTCAGGACAAGATTTATTTTACTGAGCTGGTATTGCTTTCATACAAGAGCCCATGCTCATACCCAGTCTATACAGCTTCCTTTATGTATACAAAAAAGATGGAAAAATTATGCTATGCCAAGAAAGCTGTCTTGCCAAACAAGAGCCACCCCCTGAAGGGTATATTTAGAAATCAGAGGACAATTTAGGAAGAGAGTCACACAACATAAGCCAGAAGAGTAATGAAAAGTAGGGAGAGTGGGAGTTTCTTTCAGGTATTGAGCACTCCCAGACTGCACCAGTGAATATCCAGACCGACACGACTCTTTCACCTCACCAAGTAACAGCAAAACCCAACACTTACACAGCATTTTTCATTCATCCATCTCAAATTGCACCGCAAGGAGAGTTAAAGTGTTGAATTTAGCACCGCTCTCTGCAAATTGATGCACAGAGCTGAAGTTCAAGGTTGCACAAGGGCAAACACTAGGGACAAATGTAGGCCATGGAGTCGTGTCAGCTGTCGTGGGTGCTGAGTTTGGACCTTCTCTTCAATACTCGATGCAGTCCCTCAGCCTTGTGCAGGCAGGGCAGCCTGTGGGGTCTGTCTGCTCTGTCTTTTCATCAGGGACAGTGCCTTCACAGCAATTGTTTTACACCAACAAGCAAACCTGAGCAGCACATCCACTTCAGCCTGCAGAGTCCCAGCGCTACTGAGGCTGGTGAGCACCTCTGGAGATCATCCCTCCCAGCTCTCACTCACAGCAGCCTGCTCAGGGCTGCATCCTGTCGGGTTTTGAATGTCCCCAAAGATGGACATGCCACAACTTCTCTGGGCAATCTCTGTCAGTTTGACTCCTCTTACAGTAAAAACATTTCTTCTGATATTTGGAAGAAATTTCCTGTATTTCCATTAGTGGTTATTTTCTCAAGTCTTACACCTTCTTTACTTCCCCCATCAGGTGTCTATCCACATGGATAAAAGCCCCCTGAGCCTTCTCTTATCCAGGCTCTCTCAGCTTCTCCCCGTAACAAAGATGCTCCAACTCCTTCATCACCTTTGTGGCCCTGCACTGGACTTGCAGTATGTCCACGTCTCTCCTACACTGGGCAGCCCAGCACCGGACCCAGTGCTCCAGATGCACATCAACAGCGCTAACAGAGAGAAAGGATCACTTCCTTCAACCTGCTGGTGTGTGATCACAACCCTTTGAGCCTGGCACTTCAGCAAGTGTTCAACCCACCTCATCATCCTACCCAGTCCATAGCTCACCAATGAGGATTTTATAGGACATAGCATCAAAAGCCTTGCCAAATCTACGATGAGCAATATCCACTGCCCCCCCCTCAGCCAGTCAAGCAAATAATCTGTCTGTAAAAGACCAGTCAACTGATAAAGCATTCCTCCTTCATAAAACCCTGCTGACTAAACCCAAACACCTTCTCGTGTGTCAGATATTATGAAGAAATTCTTTACTGTGGGGGTGGTGTGAATTAGAACAGTTTGCACAGAAGAGCTGTGGATGCCCCATCCCTGGAAATGCTCAAGGCTGGGTTGGATGGTGCTTTGAGCAACCTGGTTTAGTGGAAGGTGTCCCTGCCCATGGCAGAGGGTTGGAACTAGATGATTTTTAAGGCCCCTTCCTACCCAAACCATTCTATGGTTCTATGATTGTCTTTACTATGTCTGGAAATAGTTTCTAGGCTCATCTGTTCCAGCTTCTGTGGGGTCATGGTGAAGCTGATGACTCTGTAGGGCCTGAGATCCTCCTGAACTGATACTTGTTTTCTTTCCAGTCCTCGTGAACTTTCTCCACTTGTCTTGTGCTTTCACAGATAGTCAAGAGGAGGCTCAGGATGATGCGGTATGCTGGATAGACAGCTTGGGGAATGCAGCATTCCAACGCACACTTCTACCTTTGACAGAACAACCTGCCCAAAGAGCCTGGATCTGTTCCTCAACATTTTTCGAACATCTAAGATCTGCTAGGACTGTATGACTGTCATTCTGAATAATGACTGCACCACATGACTTGGATTAGCAGTCACAGGAACAAAGGGAAACATGAGGGACACCTAACTGTGACAGAGGACAGAAGTTCTGACAGCACCTCCCTTTAGTGCAGGGCTAATCAAACCACCCCCTCTCCTGTGCTTTCAGCGCAAGGACTGCAACATCAACATGTAAAATCAGTTGCAAAGGCCCTCACTGACCAAGGAGTCACACAGACTAGAAATGCACACCACTTGTTTCCCTTACCATCTCAGGAGCAGCTGTGCTGTAGCACAGATTTTTTTTCTTCACAGACAAGCCTAAATTGCCTAAGCTGCACCTCCACAAATGAGTAGTCTTGATTTTTTTTCTTCCCTCTCTCAACTCTTCTAGCTCAGTAGGTGAGATGGGTTTAAAACAAACAAAAAACACCAAAGCCCAAGGGAACTGAATTTAAACTAGACGCCTACAACTACATTTTCAGTAGCTAAGTTATAAAAGAAGAAAGATAAAAAATAAAATCTCAGAAGTGTGAAGGTTGTCACTGGAATATTTTTATCTAAAGCAAGGCACAAAGACTGAGCAGTAGGATTCTTTTTTTTCTTAATAACACTGCAAAAAAAAACTTAAAGAAATTACCACCCCAAATAAAGGAAAGAAAAAAAGAGAAAGCTAAA
The DNA here is from genome assembly GCA_013397975.1 of Machaerirhynchus nigripectus. NCBI lineage: Eukaryota > Metazoa > Chordata > Aves > Passeriformes > Dicruridae > Machaerirhynchus > Machaerirhynchus nigripectus. The sequence continues at coordinate 260,484 of VZRQ01011074.1, read as the reverse complement.
AGCTACACAAAGCTTACTAAAGACACTGGCTCCAGCAGCATGCCAGAGACAACAGGCTCTTCTCACAGACACAGAGAGGTATTTTATTCGAGTGAACAAAACCCACCTCTGCTAACCCAGAGCAGATGAACTGCAGGGACCAGAAAAGCCTGCAGGCACCAGAAAAGCCTGCAGGCATTGGACAGTACCAGAGAAGGTCATTATGGCACCCTTCCTATACAAAGGCTGAATCCAAAGTACTAAGAAAGCACATCCTTGATGGGCAGGAAGGGATATGTGAAGTCTGAACGTGGTCGGGAAGAACAGGAAAAGAAAACTGGGGGAGAGGAAAGGACAGAGACCTTCTACTCATTGGCCAAGACTGCAGTTCAGGGTTTGACATCACTGCAGTGTCTGTGTCCACATGGCTGCTATATGGGCTGGCAGAAATGGCTTGTTACAAGAAAAACAGCAATTCATGTATGCAACAAGTCCTAGGTTAAAACTTTTGGTTTATGCCATGTACAGATCTCCCTATAAAGAAACCTACTACTTTCTATCTACATGAAACAGATTTTTAAAAAGATTTTTTTTTCTGACAAAGTTTTTGGTTTTGTGTGCAAGTTTAATATTTTTAAGTCGTAATGACAGCCGTATAAAGAATTCACGGTAAAGGTTTTGTCTTTTTAAACACAAGGCCAAAGGGTACAGTCAAAGAAAGCTCTGCCATCACCTCGATAGGACACGGGGTTGTTTAAAGTGCAATTTAGTAGCAAATTTAAGACATCCATTTCTTTTCCTGCAGCTGTTACTTATGCTTTCAACAGCACTGGTACCACTCCACTCTGAAACTGGGTCCTGCAGGAGTGCCAGATCTCTGTGGCCTAGTGTTCTTCACTGGTATTTTCACAGCAGTAAAACTGTAAGAGCCAGAGGCAAGTCAGTGAGATTGAGATGGCTCGTGAGATCATCATGGGAAGAATGAATCATCTGCCTTGGAAATATAAATGTTTATGAGCACTGCTTCTATTCTGCACATATATCCTTGAGACACACAACTTTTACAAGGGTGTTGGTATTTATATAATTCCATAAATTTAGACAGTGCATTACAAGCACGATATGCAGTTGAAGTTATAAATAGCAGAGCCCCAGAAGAGAATTTTCAACTATTTCTTGTTTCCTATACATCACAAATGAGATGTGTGGCACAAGTTAAGGAACTAAAGGAAAGAAAATACAGCTATTAGGCAATAAAAAAAGCCCATGTCAGTCTCCCTATTTCAGATGGGGGAATGGAAGGCCAGACTTCTACCAAAGAAAAAGAAAATAAAGCCAGTCCCTGAGAGTTAACTGCTACATTTAACCATGACTAAAAGACAAAGAGCAGATTCTGAAGCGGAGGTTTTGAGAATAGATTTTTTTTGTGGCATGTTTTCAGTGTCAATGTGACAAACTAACACCTGCCCTTGACAAGAAACATTCTGGCAAACAAATGCACAATATAATCAAGACTAAATTTGTTTCTAAACCTTGGCTGATGCTGTTTTTTTAGTGCTCACAGCACTATGGATGTATGCACAAACCCATGAAAAAAAACAATCACTGGGTGCTGCAGGAGCATCATAACAATGTACCAAGGCATTCTTCCAGAAGGCCAACTAATAAATTCCCAATGTATATGAAAAAGGTAACCAGTAACTCGTCGTAAGCTTTCTAAACTTTGATAATAATTTCAAGGGTTTAATAATATTGAGGATTTTAATAATATTGAGGGTTTTTAATAATATTCAGGAGTTAATTAGTCAGGCAATAACTGCAACAGCAGTTAAGGCCAAAGGCTCAATACTGGGTTCCTGAGGTCAACCAGCAACCCAGCACTGATGCAGGCAGTTATAGTATCTTTGTTTATTTATTTTTTAAATAAATAAAGCCTGTGCCCTCGTTTCCATTTCTCTGCTCAATTAACAAATTAATTCAGGGGGGAAGGGACTCCTGGTACAAGCAGTACTTTTTGAGCCAGGTCAGTTATATCTTCCATATTTTACACGGGATATATTAGATTTATATTGGATATATCTTATAACAGTTACGAAGTAAAGTGCGCACTGAATTGACATTTGAAACTACACTGAAGTACTTCTGGAGACTCAAGATACTCCACACACACCAGACCATGACTTCACATGAGGAAGATCCATCCTACTTGGTTCTGGTGGTGGACTCACACACATTTCATAAGGTAAGACACTCTGAAGCTCTAGACTGGGGATCTGCACCTACTCTCGGGAAGGTCATACTCTGTGCCACTGCTGCCTTTGTGCCTTGTGGAAATGGAATTACTAAAAATGTTTTCCAAGGAAATGGCCACCTAGGGCAGAACAGATCAGGAAAGTGGTTTTAACAGCTCTCAGTATGTACTTTAATGATTTTTTTGTTACACTGATGTCTTTCAAAAAGCATCAGTTGGGTAGAAAATGTGAGCCTTTGCTCATTACTGTCCATAACAGACATCCTCTACGGTGCTCCTTCACACTGAATTGATGGGGTTTCCCACGTGTCCTCATCTGCCAACTGAGCCATCTGTGAGGTCTGATCTACAGGTTCTTTGTCACCCTGGGCTATTAATAATGCATCTTCTTGTTCTCCTTCTAACTGAAGGTCAGAGCTACAAGAACAATTAGGTTCATTGGGTTTGTCCATCGAAGGCTCTGCTGTAGCTGTAGAGGACTGTTCAGTTTCTGCTTCAGCCTGTGTTTCTGTGTTAAGATGAAGTCCAAACATGTTATTTCTGATGAGGTATCGAACACACTGCAAAATCACATTCCTTTCGTGTCGGATGTCCTGGGCCAGTAACTGGAAATTAAAAAAAAAGAGAAGATGATGCACATTTCCCTCTGTTGCTCTGTAGCTGATACAAGTATAGCAAGATGTACTGATCTACTAAGTAATTTCCAACATCTTTCAATTTAAACAGTTGGATCTCTCACACAGGTCCTGGATACATGGAACTGGAGACTGCCATACCAGAGACAATGATGTTCTCCTATCATGGACTGTAATACCTGGCCATGCATTCCAGTACATCAAGGTAGCAGGTCAGTTAACATCTTTCACACTTTCTAAGTTATACTTTATCTGCAATTTAATATCCCATGCATTTTTAATTTAAACCCCCTATGAGTATAATATAAATACAAGGAAAGGGCATCTTTCATCGAGTACCAGACCATGGATTTAAACAGCAGTAACTGGCTTGGGCCCTGACACACCAACCTTACTCTAATAGCTTAATCAAACTGCTAGAAGCCTCCCTCATCAACTGTAACCTCACTGAAGTTCATTTTGTTTGTAGGAAGAAGAAACCTATCAGCCAGAGAGCTGAATGAACCTTTTTCATTGAGAGTGTCAGCAGAACTAGTACTCTGAACAAACACAAAATCTGAGGCAAGTGGTTAAATCTGTAACTACCTGATCATTTCGAGGAGAGCTGTATTACACACTGCAGGAGATCTGGCTAAGTTTGGCTTGTAATGTCACAGAGAAGCTTTTTTTGTTGTTACAAATTTCAACAGTGGTTTAACCAGCCACTTTCAAGTCCGAATATTTCTACTTACGCTACTTGCTAAGAGGTGTTACAAGCAGCTAACACCTAAAATGAGCCTCCAGGAACCTTCTACCTGAACTAGGAGATGTACTTCAGGACAGACAAGGGACAGCATAGTGATGTTCTCTTTGTTCAACTGAGAGAAACTGGTGAATTAACAAATGGCCAAATTAGGGCCCAGCTGGGCTGCACTCATCACCCTATCAAAGACAATATCTTTGTATTTAATTTTTTAATGCAGGGATGGGTATCAGTGGAGCAACAGTACCCAAGCTTTTGATTTTGTCAGCACAGAGAATGACTAAATACTCAGTGTTTGCATGGCTACAATAAACATGTTTTGGCAGTGCCCAGGCTCACCGCTGAATAACTGCTGAGAGATACCCGCAGCTATTCTACCTCCCTTTCTTTTTTTTTTAAAGCATCATTTCATTGATACAACATCCTTTTTTTAGCATTCTAATACACTTTCTGGATGCATTTTATAAAATTTCAACCTTGCTCCCTCTCAAGGTTTTTTACACACTGACCATTTCTGATGACAGTGGAAGCCGACCTGCAAACCTCAGGCCCTCTTTAGTGATTCACAGCCATAGTACACATTCTTTAAAAACAAGTCTGAGCAATTTGAAAAGGCAAAAAATCCTCACTAAAATCCAACTTTAAAAATGGACTATACTGGCAAGCTTCAGCTCATGTTTCCTATGTACCGTCAGCTTCTCTCAGCATGTGGGACTTCATCTGACTTTCTTCTAGAGTCATCACTGCTTTGATCACCAGCAACTTTGAAGAGCAAGCAGTAAAGGCAACTGCATGCTTAGGGAGATACACAAAGGACAAACACTTCCTTTTCAGTCACTAGGAACTTTAATTCTTGGCAGCAATGGTACTATGTGCTAAAAAGAGTATCAAGGGATTTCTCCCACATCAGCAGCTTGGGATGTACCTTATCAGGCATCTCTTGCTGAAACATCCTGTGCTATTTCCGAGCTCTGATGTCAGTGGCACCCTGCTTTTCCCTGTATTTTGCCCACTGCAAGTTTTCCCTTGATGGAGGAGCTTTATGCTGACTATTTATAGAATCACGAGGGTAGTACTGCTTTTGAGTAATAACTACAATAAAAAGCTCCAAGGTTTTGTCGGAGCTTTCTAAGGAAAGACACTGAGCTTTGTGGCCAGATGGGTCACTTTGCACTGCTACTGGGAACACCCTGGACTCACCCCTACAAACATCTTTCTACCCTTCTGAGACACCAACCTGCTGCTCTTCAAGGTGCTGTCCCTTCCTCAGATTGCTCTAAAACTGCCCAGAAAAGAAACCCTTGTGCAAGCAGGATGCAGCTCAACACCACTCTGTAGTTTAGGTCATCAACACACTTCTCAACAACATCTCTTTGCATGTGCAAAAAGAACTGTGTGCTCCTCCAGCAGAGGAAGGTGGCTGAACAGCAAAGCTGGGAGCAAAAACATCAGATCGTGGCCGCTGGGATTACACACAAACAAAACCTTCTGGATACTACCACAGGGAAGGGAAGAGAGAAGAACAAAGGGTTTGTTCTTGTGCAGCTCATTTCAGACACATGACTCAGTTGTCATCTCTTGCTTAACAAAGTCAGTCATTACCTGAATGTATGCCAGGGTATTTCTATTTGTCTATTAAAGCATCTTCACCTTCTCCAAGTGAAACACCCGCTTTACTATTTTTAACCCCGGCCCTGTGCTAACAAACAGACTGCTTTAACTTCCCACAGGGAAGAGGAGAACCACTCACAAATAGTTCTACTCTTGTACAGGAGGCATTATTTTAGCCTCTTACCATTTCCAGCAGAGTCGGACGGCGCTTGGGAAGGCGAGGTAATGTTTTCCTGCCCCACTTATCAGGCCCTCTGGGGGAACGTGCATTTGAATTCGAGCTCCTTAACGTAGTGCCTGCACATTCTGGGCGGTTTCGATTTGGTTTCTGACTCCGAGGAGCAGGAGTAGTTTGAGGTGTATTTCTGAGCACAGCCTGGTTTCTCTCAGCTTTTGTTGCAGTCTTGACAGAGATTTCTTAAAGAAAAAGAACACACTTTCATCTCAAACTTAAAAGCCTCTTTAACATGCTCACATCCCCATGCACTGGCAGTTCGTTAGTACTATTCTTGCTCACACAACCCGATGTGAAGATGTTCAAGGTTTACTTGGAGGAAGGGAGGGTTTGGTTTGGTTTGGGTTTTCTTTTTTAATACAAAAAAAATAATCTCTAAACATTCACAGAAAGGAAAACAAGGTATTTAAATTCTGCAGCACAAAAAGAAAAATAAAAGGAGTAAGACCTGAATGAGATTTTCAAACCTTTGCCTTCTTATCACTTATGAAGTACATGGTTTCACATTGTAGCTTGCTGCAAATTTGGCTGCTGAGAAAATCATGATACAGTTAGGGCAGAGGATGCCCAAGTTCAATTCAATGTCTGCTAGATGGTCTCTAACTTTGGGTAGTACCTGGGTACTACCAAGTTCAATTCAATGTCTGCTAGATGGTCTCTAACTTTGGGTAGTACCTGGGTACTACCCAGGGCAAGTAAGGCATAGTAAATATCTGCAAAAACAAGCAGCAGCAGCAGCAATTCCCCACCACACACTGATGCATAAACCCAACGAAGTAAAAAATCCATGTGCTTCTTGCAGTAGGACTTGGACTGAGAGCTCAAGTACTATTGCAACACCCAGCAGCCTTCTATGGAAAAAGCCCTTAAGGATGTGGAAATTAGTTCACAGGGTGACAATAACAGCTTTTTCCTAGCACTATTCAAACACGATTTGAAGCAAGACTGAAAACAGGTTCCTTATTTTCCCCCAAGTAGGGGAGAAAAGGCTTGGGAAATTTGATGACACACAAAGTAATCAAAGACATTTTATGCCTGCTCTCTCAACCCACGACATGCTGCTGAGAAAAGGACAGCAAAAAAAGCCACAGTCCTGCTTGCAGTCCACATCACTGCAGTGTGACACAGGGTAGAAAGGGAGAGGAGAAGGGCAGAGGTTGTTTCTACACACCTTCGGGCTCACTGTCGGATGCGCTGCCATAGTTGACCGACAGCGCGCTAAGGGCAGAGGTCACCTGCCTGGGGACAACTGACAATCCCAGTCTCCCATCTTCCTCAGCTGCCTCATCCTTGTCGGATTCTGCAGGGAAAGAAAAAGCAAGAGGGATTTTTCCCAGCAATCCTGCATGCCAACAGCCAGCCTTGCTGCTACATCCCCATCTCAGTACCACACACACCTGATGCTGGGCACCACCGCTCAATGCTGTGGATGGCTAGAAAACCCCCCACATTTGTCTACCTTCTGCAGGCAGGTGGTGGCAACCTGGTGCCTCCACTGGTTTACAGTCCTGCCAGCAAAGCTATAGAAACAAAAAGTTTCCTGAACACAAGCTTGAGCTTTCTACTTACTTCCTTGCCTACCAAATACAGTTATAGCTTTTGTTATCAAGTGTAGGTAAAGAGAGAGAGAGAATTTCGTGGTATGTTTTGAAGTGGAGTCTTGCTGGATTTAGTCCTGAGAAAATGGAGGAGAAGGATTTAAAAGCCAATCAGGGAGAATTAAAAAAAAAAAAGGAAAAAAAAAAAAGAGATTATCAAAAAGATGTACCTATACAGTAAAATCATGGATTTGGGTTGTATTATTTTCTTTTAAATTCTACTTAGTTATAGTGTGTTTGTTATTATTTGTTCTGGCTATATTTCTCAATTGTATAAAAAGTTGCAACTAGCTTTAATAATGTGTAATAAGCAAGTACCACATTCCTTTCCTACCTACTATAACAGAAGCCACTAGCTGTACTTTGGCATAATTAGACCTTTTATCATTAAGTAAAACACAGATGCTGCAGGGAAATACAGATATATTTAAGCTTACTTAAGTTTCCCAACATGCAAAGATTAATGGAATAAACAAATTGCATAGGGATGCTGAGTTCTTGTTCTCACTAATTGAAGATTATGTTTTCAAGAAGAAAAACTCAGCATCAGACATCTTTCCAGGGAATGTATTCTACCCTTGTTGCTAAAAATAGCCAGAGTATAAGTCAGCTTACATGCCATATTCTAAAAGTACTGCATCACTGCTGACTATATTATAAATAGTTACATCTGAAGAATTTATATTGCTGCCAGCATGAGGAAACAAGACATGCTCACAAAAAACCCAAACCCCAACAAAAACCTAACCCAAAAAAAAGCAGTACTTCAGAGAACACACACATATGGGGAATATCAAGAGTAATAATACAGCAAAGAACAGAATTAAAAGAAAAATACTTTCATTTCAAGTAATTCACTTAACGCATAAAAGGAAATCCATTTGTTTTCACATTCTAAATACTGTTATTTTCAAAACCACAAAGGGATATTTAGCAGTCTTTAAAAAATAATTTGACTGTTGAAGTACTTCATCCTTCTTCTGGTTTTATAAATATTTTCTTATCTCACATGTTAATTTAGCAGCATAATTTGGTGCATGTCCTTTAGACTACTGTACAATATTTACATCAGAACACATAACGCTGTGCACAAACTTTATGTCAGACTTCCAAATGGTGGCTAGCAAGCACAAAGTCTCAGCATCTAAACTTAAAAAGGCCATTTAAAACTTCTCCAAGTTCCTTTATCTTACCAACATCACCGTTTGCCAGAAGACCAAGAGGGTCCATGTCTTTCTCATACGCTTGGCCTGCCAAAGCATTTTGCTTTTCATGTTCCTTTTCACACATGCTGTTTTCTGCTCCATTTGCTGCATTTTGAGTTCTACGTGCATGACAATCGCCACCATTTTTCCTGAATTTCTTCCAGAACGGGCGCCATTGTCTTCTCCTGTGTCTTCCTTGATGCCCAAGAGCCTCTCCATTTTCTGGAGGTTTCCACATGCCCTTCATTTTGCTGGAGAATAGAAACAGAAAGCTCATACAGTTGATAAGAGATAAGTTGTTTGTCACCCAAACAGCTGATGCAACCAAATGGCTCAGGCCCTCATTTAAGGTTCAGCAACACAGATCGATGCCAGGACTTACACCAGCTCAGCTAACACAAGGTGACAGTCCATAATATTAGTGACACCTCATCTCAGGGAGAGCAATGGGACAAAGCTGGAAGCTGAATGAACAGTTCGAAGTTCATGACTTGTAGTTTTCAGTTTTTAACAAGGCCAAGGGTACGCGGGCTAAGAAAGTTCCTCAATAATCTACAGTGGGAGGACATGGTGTTTTCATTTCGGATAACAAAGTCAACAAATACTCTCTTCACTTAAGCATTTGAGTCATTCAAAACAGTGGCAACAAGAAGTTAAAAGGAAAGCATCTACTATAAGCATACTTCCACTGCTGAAGTCTCTTTTTTCTAGTTACAGCTCTGAGAAGCATCTTGCTGCACCAAATCCATTCAGCCATCTGACACCATCAGCTGCAATGACTACCTACTCCCACCTCCAACTAACATGCCATTCATCTTTTCCATTCCGAGGAAAAGGAATAAAAGAAATGTCCATCAGGATAATTCATTTTTAAAAACCTGAAACAAAATAACAAGTCCTAAAATACAGGAAGAGCACAGCATGCTGGTTCCACTTATCTTTTGTGGTTTCATAACCTTCCAAGTTATCCTATAAACACACATTGATAGGAAGATACCTGGAAAGCTTAACAAACTCTGATCGAATTCTATAGATACAAGAATAAATGTGACCAAAAAAAAAAAACAAATATAGAAGGGACAACTGAAGCTTCCCGAAAATGCTTATTTCCAAGCAACAGAAACTTAATTCAGCAAAACAAGACTGTAACTAATAATCACTACATTATAACAGCAAAAACTATGCAAGATCTCCTGTCTTGTATGAGCCCCATGGTTGGTTCTGATGAGTTCTCCCTGCCTCACCTGCAGCATGGCTGAGGCCCTGTTATCCCTAGTCAACCACATGCCTCATGTTGTGGAATGCAGTGTTCATGTCTGGCATCCCCGAAATCTTGCAGCAAGGTGCTAATATTTTGTGACAAAGGACTTCCTTTTGTTTGTCTTCATTGGGATGTCTAAACAAGTCATTTGGCACCTCATCCCTCTTGAGTTACAAGAAACAGTGTATAATCACACTTCATTCACCTCTTCCACCTATGCAATTTTTTTAGGCCTCCACACAGCCCTTTCAAGCCACCCACTTACTTTGCTTGTTCACAAATGTTCCCATTACCAGCACTCCTCTCTACCATGCTTTTCTGGCCTTATCAAGTCCTTCTTAAGACAAGAACAAGGCCTGTCACAGCACTTAAAATGACCTTATATCTCAACGAAACATAGCTAATTTCATTCTCCAGTCATTTCATGACGGTGTCTAACACTGATGGCATCACCCACCACAGTGCTCTTGTGGCACAAGTGGCAAGCCACTGCCTTCCTGTGCATCTGTCCCTCACCCACAAAAGAAGGCTAATATTAACTCCTATGATTCAACTCCAACAAGAGAGAAAACTGCATTTCTGAATTTGTACAACCAGGCTCTAAATTCAGCATGTTGAGAAGATATTGAGCAAATATAGGCTCGATCAGAGGTGTTGTCCTTGACCAAGGGTTAGAAACAACTTTCTGAGTTGTATGGGGCCCCAAATACCCAGAAAGAAACCCCAAGGTCACAAACACGTCCCAGCAAACATCAGCCTGGCATCTGCCTTCTGACATTTCCTCATGAAAGATATCCTGGTCTTCACACCCCATTCAGATGGGATGGAGAGCCGTGTACTATTTCTCAGGTGTTGTAAGATACCACACAGACTTCCAAAGTGGTCCTTCTGCATCTCTAATCTCACACACAGGGATGCTGAGACTTAGGAGTTCTAAAGCACTTCAGAGAACCACAAACGGAGAGCACCATGGAAGTGTTAAGCATCTAATCCTTTCTAAACCTTACTTAGCCATTTGCTTTAATAGTACAGCTTGCAGGGAACAAGCTGTAGTCCATTTTTGCCTCGTGCATCAGTAAATTTGCCAGATAAGCACCAATTCCAGAATATTTACTGCTGATATTAAAAGCAGAAATAACAGCTCATGGACAGTTCACCAAGTCTAGAGTGCTACCAGCTCAGGGGAAGGAAGCAAGAAAAAGAGATTTCTATAATCAGAGTAAAAAGTTGCTAAGTGACAGTAAATAACCTGCGATTTTGAGGTTTTTTTTTTCATATATATAGCTTCTACAACTGTAATAGCATGGAATTGCTGATGGACTTTTAAGACCAGTTGATGCATCTGACTCATGGACACAAGAGCTAGCAAATAAAACCTGTAGACATAATACAGTTTGTTACTGTGACAAAGAAAATCCATTTTTGCTCCTAAGAATCTCCAAACATAGTATCATATACGTTTGCAGCTTTAGTTTCAATGCCCAGGTTTGGTTCCTCAGGTGCAAAGCACTCCCGCAAATTTATATCCTTTGAGGGCAATTTTAATTCAGTCTTCCATAAACCTTTCCTTTCAGTCATGAAAGGCAACTGATTGGATGGGGGCAGGTAAGTGCTGGATCTTCTGAAGCACATGCTGCACCCAGTTAATTTGCACTGTCCACATTTAATAAGTTACACTAACTTCTTATTCTGCACTAGTTCAAGCATTTTACCATGGTGCAAGTTTTGTTTTGTTTGCTGTCATCCCCCACACAAAATGCTAGGCAAACCCCAGCTTCACTTCCATGGAGCAGAAAATGGCATTTAGCAAGAGGCCCTTAGGGCTGAGTCTGCTCCTGCCTTCCAGCTCAGTCATTCTAGTTTAAACAAGTGATATTTTAGGAGTGTGGCTCATTGTAACTTTTTTTTTTAAAAAAAAACCAATCTTCCCACAGGTCCTAAAGCAGAGCTAATGAAGTTAGCTGGTTCCACCTAACAATGAAACTGAGAGAAAAGAACAAAACCATACTGGAAAATAACTTATAAGGCAGAGAACAGATAAAAATTCAAGACGAGTAAGTACTAGCTCAGAACTATGGTAGCAGATAGATTTAATCTTATTTCCATAGCTTTCATTACAACTTAAGTAGCGCTGCTTCTTTCTTCTACCCTCCATCATCTTTATCTTTTCCCCCTCTTCACTTGATTATTGATTTATCTTCAGAAAAGAGAGAGAGTAAGAAGTCAAATCTGCTCATAGAATCTCTGTTGGCCATTTTCAGGCAATAAAGGATTAAAGCACGTGGAATTGTCATGTTGCATGACTTTTGTCCCCATTACTACTTTTTCAGAGACCAAGGTTACGCTGATCTAATGAATGGCTACTAGAATGTGGTTTTCTCAAACAAGCCAGAATACCGGATTTTCAGTGTAGTTACCGTTTCATTTAACTGAAGTGGACTTTGAAGCACTACGAAGTAAACAAAAGAACATTACATCGGCAGTTTGTCAAATGACCTGTCCTCTCTTGAGGGCAGCCAGATTGTGTATACAGTGAAAGCAGTAAGTGCTGGGAGACCACAGCAAGAGAGCAGACTTCGGAACTCAGTGGGAGGAAAGCAACAAGCTTGGTTCAAAACACTTACCCAAACTGTTGGGTAGTCAGCACTTCTCCCCTTTCCTCCTTCTGCATCTGCATTTCCTTCTTCCTTTCAATGTTTGCCAACGTAGGAAAATTTCTAGAAGAAAAAAAATAGCTTTACTGGCTCTTAAAGGATTCACAACCAGCTTCCTCTATAAACATAGCAGATTTTTAAAAATTTTCAAGGAAGTTAACAGACTGTTTCTTTCTTAAAAAGGCATTTAGAGAGGAAAAGAAACCTGAGAGCATTTATGCTTACATATCCAGATGCAATGAACAACAAAAAAATATTTTTTTTAAATCTATCACATTTGCATTCTTAGATTTACTAACCCACCAAGCAAGGTACAGACAAACTGTTTGGTTACAGTCATGGACCCTCTGTTTGCCCCAACACATAACTGCACGATTTAGTCCTCCAATTTTATTTTTATGGAGCTTCAACTGGGTTATTTAAATGACATGCCTTTGGCAAACTAACTGCTGAGTCCTTGTAAACTTAAAAAAAAAAAAAAAAAGGTTATAGGAACAGCTTCTGGGTGCACAAGATTCCTTTAATGTGACAGGGAAAAGCACATAAGTTCCTTCTCAAGCAATATTCAGCATTGTGCTTGCACACTGACCTCAAGTTCACCAAAATTACTGCCCTTTTTTAATTCCAGGTTCAAGAAAAATTGCCATATCATGCAGATGAAAAGAAATCTACTATTACAATCATGTCCCAAACCATCCCTTCTCTTCCAATTCCCACCTCCCTTAACATCCTTCCCTCCAGACAAACACATCGCTGGTTCTAACACGCAGAGCCTGTGCAGCAAGCTTTTTACCATCAAAGCCCAAAAATGGCTACACTACTTGCTCTGCAAACACTAGTTAGCTAAATCCCAGTGCTTTGAGATAAAGGTGGTAAATGAGAAACACGTGCACACGCTCCCCCAGCTTCTGGATAGAAACACAAAGTATAAATATTTGATGTCTACTAAAACGGAGTAAAGAGAAATGTAGAACAGCTTCTTACTACAAATAGCTATCAAAAAAGACACATCTCTTTCTTTAAATATTTAATCTTATCACATGCATTTCCCCCATATTACAGCATGAATGCTAAGTGTCACATTGATTCAAGACAGCTTCAACCACATACCAAGGGAAAAAGAGAAGCATTTTCTACACGGCAAACCTAAACACACTACAGAACTTGTCTCCTTTAAGAGGATTTGAACATAAGCTGTCAACATCTATTTTCACTGGATTTCTCCCAGAAATCTGCCATACAGCTCAAGTGAGCACAGGGATGTGGTGTTTTACCTCTGCTCTCCCCTGTTAATTAGATCTGTTCGTCCATGTTACAACACTCCCAGCACACAGCAAATGTGCAATGAACTCTTAATCTCAAGAGCTTCGCATTGCACAAAGACCCCTGTGCTTGGCACCTCTCTGCAGTTTTAGGATAAGGTGCTTTCCTGCAAATACAAAGGCTTCCAGGAGGACAGTAAGCTATAAAATAAGTCGTTATGCTCAAAAAATCCCCAAACTTGTGGTAGAGATTGGGGAGGTGTTTTAAATATAAAGGAAGACCCTAAATACTAGAGCAAAGAAGTCTTCAAATGCTCCAGCACTTATGCTGATTAAGGACATATTCAGACACGCTCTCCCAACACAATCTGAGACATGAATGCCTCCCACTTTCATTCCTGTGAATTACCACTCCCTCCACGAGCCACCGTAATGGACTGCATGAACACTTTCAGTTCCATTCACTGCCAAGACTGACAGATCTCTCCTAAACCAGCCTTCCAGCTGACACAAGCAGTAACTGACAGCTGGCGAGAGCTCAAGTCACAAGTGCCAGTACGCCTGCAGAAGCACATCTGAAGGCATCTGTAGTGGCTCTGTTTATTTTCTCCAGCTCTTCTCAAATGTTAAATGGCATTTTACTCCCTGCCTTTACCTCCTGCCTATACTGACACAGTGTCTCCACCTAAAAGGCCATATGCTTAAATCCCAAGAGTTGACTTGGGTTTACACCCTTCTAAGATGGCAAGCCCTCCTCCTCTCCTAAGAAAATGACATTCTTAAAATATTACCTACAAAACACCACTGAAGTAGAAGTAGCCCACAATTTATGCCTTGCAAACAACTTGTCAGAGCTTGAATACAAACATCAGTCCCCACAGGGCTTTACAAACCCAAGCAACTTAGTGTAAAAAGAAGAGTTAAACCAGGATGTGATGGTCTGCCACAGCAGACTTCATGAAGCCAGTAGTGCCTGAGAAGGCAGCCCCATTTCATAGCAGCTGTAGTTTCCAACCGCAGACACTTCTACAATCCGAAGTTTTCCAAAATAAATTGATAATGTCAGAAAACTGCTTTTGAGACTAAGGTGAGTATATCACATATACCTCAAAAAAGTGAGACGTGCAGGTAAAGGATACCCTAAGATTCTAGAGACAGGGAACAGTGACACTGAGCATAATCACTGACACGTGTGTCTTAGCGAATAGATTTTTTCTTTCAATAAACAAGCACACTAGCCAGAGTCATGCATTTTTTTATGGGCCAGCATACTTCATCTTGCTCACATAAACATTGGAGTAAAGCAGCTCTTAGCAAGCAGTGAAGAAACAGAGCTTTGCCAACATCAAACAGAAGAGACCTGTTTCTATAGCAATTTACACAACGAATTCCTGAGTCAAGAGCTACAAGTTCATCATTTTAATAGGAACAGCATTGTGTGCAAAATGACTCAATAATTTCTTGAGCTGGTCTTAATTGCATATGCACAGCCAACAGCAAAGGAGACATGGATAGCCCAAAGGGAACAAAAACGACCCAAGAGAGCTGATAAAATCTTTGCTTAACTTTCCCACATCTGATTTAACCATATGTTAGCCGAGGCAGTTTTATTGCTAATCTATCCCAGCCGATCAGAGTAAACTTTATTGTATCTATGTTTACCTTGATCTACTGACACATCCCTTGTACTTTGCTTCTCTACTTTTACCAAGTTCTAAGAAATTATTTTCCATATTACATATTTCACTACTACGAATGCAACACCAGGGAGGATTCCAAACTATTCTAGGATTATCATTATGCAACTAGAAAACCACAAATTAATTAAAAGTGGTGCAGTTAACAGTACTGGACTTCAAGCACTAAGCACACGCTCAGCCTATGAGATGTATTGCAAGGAAATACAACAGCCAATTCCTATCTGAACAAACCAATGCCAAGAGATTAAAGAAAGCAGGTCAGAAAGGGGAGAATTTACAAGCAACACGCAAGCTCAAGAAAATCCCCCGATGTTATATTAGGAGCTAAGCAAAAGTAAGTTTAATGATTCGCTTTAACACTAAAGCAGCTTTGCCACATTCTTACTAATAACCATTCCTCAAGAAATGCTGGTGAGAAACAGATGGGCTGGCAGGACCCAGATCTCACTTGTGGAATAAGGAAGACAGCAATACCTCATTTTGACACATTAAGGAAATGCATTGCAGATAATTCTCTTTAAGCTCATGTTAAAGAAAAAATATGCTGAAGACAGCACATTTCTCAACACTTGGAAGGGACAGGACAAATCAAAACAAGAAAAGTTGATGTCAGACCTCACAACCATCTGTCTGCAAAACACAGGGAAACCCTGAGATCCCATGGAACTTCACCTCTATTGCTCTTTGCTTAATTAGATTTCTTGGCTCAGCACGTTCAACAGGAAAACAGCATTCCGACCCAGCGTGCTTCATCCAGAGATACTACTTACCAGCTCTCCCCCTCCTCTTTCCTCTGTGAGAGTAAAGCTACACTTTAAACACTAGCTCTTTCTTAAAAGTTTAAGCAGGATACACAATTGAGCAACACAGCAGCTAATTAAGAAGAAAATTCTCAACTCTGCAAGTAATTATTTATAACGGCTGAAAGAACAAGCAAGACAGGATGCAGCATGGAAACACACATATTAAATCACTGCAACCTAATTAGAAACAAACTATTAATGACCTAAAAAGATTCATTCTTAGCTCTGATTGGAGCTTCTAGAAAGAAAAAGGTTTTTTCCTGTCACCATAAACCAAAATTGCTTAATAGCTCAGACTCCCTCTGGTGTCCCTTTTTTCTGTACAATGCAATGTTTACTGTGAGTCAACAACAGACCTTCAGTACTAAACTGATGCTTTGCTGGTGACCCAATTAATGCTTCACAAAAGTTCCAGCTGGCTTTCTCTCTCTGCCTGCCTCCCACCCCCTTTTTTTTTTTTCTTTAATTAAAAAAAGAAGGATGCTCATAGAGCTTCCTTGCTGTACAAAGAGTAACAAAAGCCACCCAGGTAGTCATTCTACACCCATCCATCACGGCTAAATACGATACCCACAGAAGGCCTGAAGTACCAAGATACCGCACAGCACTACTCCATCTAGCGGCCCTGGCTCAGACAGTCCTAATCCCATTTTGCCTTTTCTGGTTGGTGGCTGTGACCACGCGACTTTATTTCCTTTGATTTTACTGTGCTGCAGCAAGCAAAGGCTTTCAGCAATGCTGTATCACAGCCAAATTATATTCATCTGTAAAACCAACAGCCTCTCCCACGGGATCCTTCAGAAGCTCAGCAAAACCATCTCAGGCAGAGCACCGCCCTTACAATTAAGTGTAGATAAAGGTTCCTGTGACACCCAGTACCCCTCCCCACACAGTGTCTTAACCACAATTCTGCATTCAATTCCCACTTCCCTGATGTTCCAGTATACAGGAGAGCACATATTGACATATACACCTTAAGCATCATTTCTGCACTTAAACCTAAGCATCAGCTGCCAGACAGCAATTCTCCAGAACTCCTCCCAAAACAAAGAAGTTCATGAAAAGTTCAAAATGAGTAGCAAAGACTCTTCAAAGACTGCATAGGAGTATGGATCTTTTTCCTTGGAGCTACTGTTGGAAAAATAGGTCACTAAAAAAAACACAACAGCAACATGTAGACTGAAAGCAAACAAAAAACAAGCCCGCAAGCATCTTTTGAATAAAAGGAAACCTTGGGACTGAAAACTAATCTTTTTAATAATTGCTTAATCTAACACCAAACTTGTATTTGCAAAGCTCAGACCCAATTTTTGTCTGGTTAACTATGGCATTTTTAAAATGGGAGAAAATAATATCTTGTTTCTGTATCAAAAAAAGCTTTTTTTTTTAAAGAACCCATGGTTTTTTTTAAAGAACCCATATTTTCATTTGTAAAAAATTAACAGCAGGTGCAACAGTTGACTGCTGTGATGTGCTGACACAGTGGTAAGATTTCCCTTTGCCTTTCTGAAATTTGCAGAAAAAGCTAAACCACATCCAAAGGAAAATTAAAACCTGCAAGAATGAATTTACATGGGGAGAAGTTTTGCTTCACCATACAGAAAAAAATGGATGGGATGCGGTTAAAAAAAATTCACAGTAAATTCCACTCATTTCTCTCTTTTAACAAAAACAGTGTCAAAACTTACTAAGGGAAGTTGAGTTCAAAGCAAGAACGCACTAACATTGCCTTCTGACATGAATGCAAGGTGGACATACCAGTAAGATTCCATCAGACCACTGGGTTTATTTTCACTAAGAAAACCTCATGTGACTAGTACAGCTCTCTACCTCATCACCACTAATTGCAAAATTAAATTTATATCACTTCCCATTCTGCATATAGAACTCTTGCTCATGGAAACAAAAGCCATGCACTGATCACTTGCAAGACTATATTCTAAATTATAAATAGAAGTGAGGAAAGCCTGCAGCATCTTTCTCCTGCTGGGAAACTGTAGATTTTAACCCATTCAACTCTTAAGGGGAAAAAAGGAAAATCTGCTACATAAAATACTTTAATCCTGGTCAACAGGAAAGTTATACCTTCTCACATAAAGAGAAATACTGTTTCTAGGAGAATTTTACCTTGCACCCTGCATACAATGGGAGTTAGACTACCTGAGAACGTATCATTCATGGTTTCTGTTCTCTTTCACTAGAAAAGCATCAAGCAATGCAGAAAGCCTTTAAAAATCAGGAAAACTCCCTGGTGTGGTCTGCTGGGACAACTTAAGCTGGGGAAATCTGCACACAGTGTTACAATTACAGTCAGTACAATAGTTCCACATTTTTTAGCTACTAAAAACCACCACACAAATATTTTTGGCCTAAAATGTGATCAGGGTAAAAGGAATGAGACATTCACCTAATCTGGGATACCAAATCAAGCATCTGGAAAAGCTGCTTCCTTCTCAGCTGACCCCTTGCCTTCTCCTATAATCTTCCAAATTATTATAGTCTCTGCAGCTTACACTCTCCTGGCTCAGGCATTCTGACACAGATCACTACTAAAGGAGTTTTGCAGGGTCAATGGAACAGTAATAGCAGCAGCAAGTTATATGCTGCTCCTGCCCTTCAGCTGTCATCTAATGATCACACAGGGAAATACAATAAAACAAATTCATAGGCCACAAGTCTTACCTTTTTCTTTCTTCTCTCCATCTAGCAATCTCTTCTGGACTATCCAATTTGATTCTTTTAGCACCGGGTGCATGTGCCTAAGGAAAAAGTATTTCACAGCTATTTAAAAGGGGAAGGGAAAAAATACAAGTTAAAAAAGAAAACATCGTTATGTCAGCTATAGTGTTACCACACCGTTTTCGTCTCCTAAACTGGTGAGACTGTACACAGAAATGATAAAATGAATCCATTAAGAAAACCCCATAGTATTTAACGTATTTTCATCCACAGGATTGTCTTAAAACAGATTCTCCTCAGAGGTGATACATTCTCTTCCCAGATGAATGAAAGCAAACCACTGAAGAAAGAGAAAAGGTGGCTATGATAAAGATGGCACAGACTCATATTTTACGCCCAAAGGGTTACCTACATTCTTCCAGTGTATCTGAACAATCTTCTCATGTGCACTGAAATTGCAGCCTTCTTCTGTGCACTGCAAGGTAAGAGGGTGAACTTAAAACACACCAATTTACACAAATTATAAACAAGCTTTTGAAGTGATAAACCCAGTGCCAGTTGCCCATACAGTTTGTTACACAGGCTGTGTAAGCTACCCAGTTTGCAAACAGAGATGACTGTAAAAGGACCAAGCAGGGATAATGTACTTTTAAGTTTCATCTGATTTTAGAACAACCAGTGTAGCCAATGTATCTCATAACGGAAGAGAAAGTGAAGTTTACCTAAGATAAAAATTTGCAAGACTCTCCAATTTCAAATTTTGATAATTTTCAAAAAATGAGATTTTTTAAAAATGTTTTCCACGCAAAAACTGTACATGCTATAGTGATGTCAATGAATAAATTCCTACGACTTACCAATACTTCACAAGAAAAACAGTTAAAAAGGCTTCACTAATAAAACCAAAAATACAACTGAGCCTCCCCTACATACAGCATTCAGAAAAAAATCCTCCATTAATACTTGACATAGCTCTGGAATCTCTTTCCTATGTCTTCTGTTCAAAGAATGACTACAGCTAACTGCTTGTCAGGCACAAAGGTAAAAATCAAAGTGTGAATAAAAGAAGCCAAACTCATCAACCTGTTTATGCTGTGAAATATGTTCATCATACTTCTCCTGGTTTTTATAGCCACGGTCACAGGTATCACAGTAATGAGAGAAAACTGGCTCTTTTTTCTTTTTGGTCTGAAAAAAGAAAAAAAAAAGAAGTAATCTCAGGATTGCAGTTACAAGATACTCCTGTATTTAATTAGTTGCGAAACACTATTAGTATTTTTGCTAATAAAGCAGCTCCATGTTTCAAAAGTTTCAAAGATAAGCTGACATAATGCGAAAGTTAAATTCAAATTACTTATCTTCTAAACAAAATGCCCTGCACTCAGCTCTTCCCACTACCACCTTTCCATCATTTTTCCATGACATGTAAAGTTCAGAGGGCAGCACACACCCTTCCTCCTCCCACTACACACATCAGTGTCACCTGGCTGGCTGGACTTGACCACGTAACAGAGCACTAATGTAATCTAGGCAGTCTGGCATCACCACAGTAAGGTGACATAAACCTGTGTAAGAATTTGGTTGACATGTATCTTTCAAGAGTTACAGACTGTCACATATTTGTTCTCTTGTAAGGGTAAGCGTGTTAGACAGGACAGTGGGATCTCTATGGTGCCTTGGGCCAAGTCCAGTAAGACTGATACCATTACAGAATGACAGAATGGTTTGGGTGGGAAGGGACCTTCCAAGATCATCTGGTTCCAAGCCCCCCCACCATAGGTAGGGACAGTCTATGACTAGATCAGGGTGCTCAAAGCCCCATTCAAGCTGGCCTTCAACACTTCCAGGCATTGGCCAGTCACAGCTTCTCTGGGCAATCTGTGCCAGTATCTCATTTTCCTCACAGCAAAAAATGTCTTCCTTACATCCATTCTAAATCTACTCTGCTTCAGCTTAAAACTATTACTCCTTTTCTATTGCTACAGGCCTTACTAAAAAGTCTGTCCCCATCTTTCTCCTCTTCCCTTAAAGTACTGAAGGATGCTTCAAGGTTCTTCCTGAAGCCTTCTCCAGGCTGAACAACCCCAGGTCTCTCAGGATACCTGCTCCACCCTCTGATCATTTTCGAGGCCTTTCCCCGGACCCACTCCAACAGCTACATGTCCCTCTTCCCCTGGGCACCCCACTCCATACCTTTGGCTTGTTATTTTCTTCTGGACAATGTTTACTAAACGCAGGCCCTTGCTTGCCGTGCCATTTCTGGGAGAAATTACCATTTCCACCTTCAGAACAGAGAAAAAAAGATGAGCCATTCACGGATACAGCTGGTAAAACACCCCCATCCTGCCTAGGTGGGCAGCGGAGAAGGGTCTATGGAAGAGACAAGAGAGGGGTGTGTGACCAACATGCTCGGAGGGAGAGTCCTGCAGCCCCAAGGGTTCAGGACAGCCCCGGGGCCCCTGCCTGCGTGGGATGGGAAGGAGCCCATGGGCCCAAGAGAGGGCTTCTCCCCTGCCCCTCACCAGCGTGCGGGCCCTGCGGTCGCGCTCCGTAGGCCGGCGGGAACCAGGCGCCGGGCGAGGCGTAGCTGTGAGGGGGAAGGAAGCTCTTGGGCTGCGAGTAGCTGTCCGCAGAGGGGTAGCGCTCGAGCTGCGGGTAGCTCTGAGCAGGCGGGTAGCCCTCGGGCTGCGAATAGGTCTGAGCAGGCTGGGAATAGCTCTCGGCAGGCTGGGAGTAGCTCTCGGCGGGAGGGATGCTCTGGGCAGGTTCCGAGTAGCTCTCAGAGGGCGGGTAGTTCTCGGCGGGTTGCGAGTAGGACTCGGCGGGCTGGGAGTAGCTCTTGGGCTGCGAGTAGGTGTCGGCAGACGCGTAGGTGCTGGGCGGCGGATGGCTGTCGGGCGGCGGGTATCGGCCGGACGGGGGATAGGGCACGGGGGCAGCCCAGAAGCTCGTGTCCCAGGAGGGCGGCGGGCAGAAGAAGGGTGGGGGGATGCCCGGCGGAGGCGGCCCCGGCGGGGGCGGCGGGTACCAGGCGAAGGGGTTCATGTCGGGCGCGGAGAGGCCGCTCGGATACACACGCTGCTCCCCGATGCGCTCGCACCACCACGTGGGGCCGCTCCGGCGGCGGCTGCTGTTAAACGCGTCACGTCCGGGTTGAGGAAGGCGAACCCTCCCTCCCGGGCGGGTGCGGCGTCATCCGGGAGCGCCGCGGGGGCGGCAGCTGGGAAACGGAGGGGGACAGGGGCCGGGCTGCCCCCGGAGCCGGCTGCGCCATGGCCCGCCAGCTCATTGGCCCTGCGTTGCCGCCCGGCTTCCCGCGCCGCGCCGAGGCCGAGCCGGGCGAGGACTTCAGCCAGGGTGAGAGCACAGGGATGCGGCGGTGGTGGGATAAGGAGGCCCCACAGTTCCACTGCGCGAGATGCTCTGTGAGTGGGACAGAGCGGCTCTGCAGCCCGTCTGCCACAGCGCGGGATGCTCCGTGGGTGGGATAACGGGGCTCTGGATGGAGCTAAACTTCCCGAGGGGGTTATTATAGTGGCTTTTTCACAAAACAAAAAAAAACCAAAACCAACAAACAAACAAAAAACCAAAACAAATAAACCCAAAACAAACAAACAAAAAAAACCCAACACAAACAAACAAAAAAAAGGGCGCCATATGCGATGGAATGGTACAGATACGAAAAGCTCTAAAACTCGCTTTAGAAAATACTGCCTTGAGTCGTTTACTTTTGTCCCGCTCTAGTCTCGCGTGCGCTTTGAAGCCTCCGCTTTTCAGCAGCTCCAAGTGGGGAATTAGTGGGTGAAAAAGGAGGAGGCTGGGTCTGTGCAGCGTGATTTCCTTTGCCTACTTTTCCAGGCAGTGTACCTGAGGATGTGGGGCAGACTAGCGGTCGTGTGGTGCCTTGCCTGCCAGGGTCTCTCACGTTGAGAGCAGTGACATCAGAAGTGGGATCCCACCGAGCCCAGCTGACTGCCAGGCTGGCTCTTCTGCAGTGGAGCTCAGCTCCCCCACTAAAACTCTTGCACGTTCTCTATCAGTAATATCTCTGGAAGCAGCACTTTGAGCGTTCGCACTCGTTGTCTTTAATCCAGGTTCAAGGCACTAGTACATATATATTCAGTTTCTGGCAGTGTGTCAGTGACCATTCAGTTACTCCAAAGAAAGCAGCTCTGATGGGAAAGGTTTGCTAAGCTTGTCTGCGATCTAGTTTTTTTAATCCAGAAGAGGGAGCAATAGGAAGAGGGACAAAGCTGCTGCCAATTAGCTGACACCATGGCAACATCAAGCTCTGGGTCCAGAGCTCGGCTTTGTGTGGAAGCCCTGACTACACGAGCTGATGCTGCCTTTCCTGGTCGTATCTGTGTTGATGGCTTATTAATTTTCCATCAACACACTGATGCATGTTGGAAGTATCTGTATTGTGTATGAATCCACTGAACAAAACAAGTTTAACTTATCATTAAGCCATGAGTTTGTGACATCGGGTGTTTTGGCAGCGTCTAGTCTGGATTACTCAGCTGAGTTTGTCCACTCTTTGCCCCAGAGTATATCATCAGTTCCATGGTATTACAGTTGCACTGGCAACTGATCCAAGATCTGCTTGTAAGTTTCTGTGTGAAGTGGATGAAGGAAATTATTTGCCTTTGAAAACAAACAAAACCCCCAAACTCCAGCTACTGGGAGGTTGTTTGTTTTTGTAATTTTCACAGACTTTTCCTGTCTTTGACTTACAGCAGCTAGGTGTTCCTGCTCACCCCATGAGGCAGACTGCTGCAGTGCAGAGGAAGAAAGGAGAACAAGTACTTTGGCATAACACATGTTGCTGTACAGAACTACAGCTCCATCTGGAGCCCTGCACCTGGAGTGACAAAAATCGCTCAGTGGGGCTGCCACAAGCACCTTCTGCGCGGAAACACTTGCTGGGTCTTGAGTCAAATGGGTCTAGAATTTGTTCTATAACAATTTCCCTTATGTTTTCTAGTATTTTAAGAGATGCTTCACCTTTTAAAGCTGAACAGCTTTTCCAGTATTTTTCATGTCCTAGTAGTCTCCCTGATATTTGAGCTGCTCTTTGCTTTTCTTTAAGAGCACTTGTTTTTTTATTCTACTTTCATAGCTTCTGTCTCCCAACAGCAACTAAGTAGGACTTTGAGCAGCCTGTGCTCTCAGACAGGCACAAGAGAAGGCTTTCAGACAGACACAAGAAATAGGAGAGTGATTATGTATGATTATGATTAGATTTATTGCTAATACATTCCTTCTGGAGGCAATCCACCTGGGAGCTGTCTGCAGCCTTGGGAGACTAGTTGGCTCACTCTCCAGCAGCATTTTATACTCTTGGGCAGGCTGATTTGCACCACAGTCAGTAGCAAATATCTCAGCCCCCGCTGAGCCCCACTCCCACCACCCCTCTTGATATGAGCATCCAGACACTTTTTCCCACAATACCCACTGGTGTTCTTACCATGGGACAAACCACATTGCCTCAAAACCACAGGACTACCTCTGGTGTCAGAGAAGGGATGCTCTTAATACTTCTGTGATCCTTAATTGGGAACAGGATGGAAACAAATGGTAGTTGGACAGACCCAAAAGCTCATAGCTGGTAAATCCTTTACCTTCTTCAGCTTGTCCAACCCATGGGGCACTCATTTCCTAATTCTTCACTTCATGATGGTGCTCTGAAGCTGGCCTAACTGTGCTCCTGCTGGAAGAATCATACTTCCTTTGGCCCATTTGTCCCTGCCACTGCACTGTCCTTGTACCAGCAGGAGAGAAGTGCTAGGGAATGGCTAAAAATAACTAGAGGTGCAGAAGGGAGTTTTGACTGTTTCAGCATTGAGGCCACGTTCGTTACAAAACGGATGTGTTGATGTGATATGTCTGAGTTGACCTACCACTGTGCTGGAGGTGAAGGGCCCTGTCTGTCCTCGAGAGCTTCCCAGTGCATGTCTGAGGGTGTGGTAGATTGCTTAGAATCCCCAAATGCAGCAGAAATAACCCTAGCAAAACAAAACAAAAAGTAGCTTTTAGTTTGGTTTCTGAATTGAATTCACGTAATTTTCAGGTGCACAGTCACCAGAGCCAGCTCACTGGAGAAGGCAAGCCAGAGAAACATTAGTAGGATGGTCACTTCTAGTAGCTGTGAAACATTCACTTCAGTGTCACTTGGTCCTGTTTCGCTCCTCTCTATCCTCAAAATTTTCTTCTCATACTTTTTTATCCTATTGTCCTGCTCTGAATTGTTCTGAGCTGTGGTTACTTTGTCACTTTTCTGTTGCTCTACCATCACTACATCTATTTATCCTCCTCACCGCATCAGTTTTAGTTTCCTGACTCTTTGAGCTCTCCTCTTTTCCTCCTTTTGTCTGTATTTTTCCAATTTTCCCTGGGTTTTCGGGAATTTCACAGTCTGCTGATTAGATCTTGGCCTCCCTCCTCACCCTTTTCTTTCTTTGCTCCCAGAATTTACGCTTAGCAATTCCCATTCCTCCCTTTCTACTCTTTCTTGTGGCTCCCCAAACCATCCTGTTAGTCTCAGTCAGTACCGTGATCATACTAATTTTTAATCCCAAGTCTCTGTCCTTTCCATTTCTTTTCACTATGTCCAACGACTTTTTCTTCCTCAGGCTTTAAATGCCATTTTCCCTTCATTAGTCAGTCTCTGTCTCCATTTCTGGTTGTCCTGCTTAGGCTGCAGTTCCATGAACAAACAGTTCTTTCAGGAGAGTGCTGTGGTTTGCAGTGTTATTTTTATGCCTGTTAAGTTCCCTGATCCAGTTTATTGCATAGCCCATGCAAACAGCTTTGCCAACATAATGGAGAGGAATTGGGATGAAAGTATGTGTGTTAGCCCTGGTGTTGGACAACGGGCCGGTGGGACCAGTCTCCTTCTTTAAATAGTTTTGGTTTTACTAGTTCTGTGGAGCTCACAAAGCTGCTCCTAATTTCTCTCTTCCTCTCTAGTATCAGTCTCACCAAACTGCATCTGAGTTTGTTCCTTTCACTCCAAGTCATTTATTTTAGAGCAAATTAAGTCTGCTTGCATGATGTCAGGGCACCAGGTGGCTGGAGAAAGCAGTTGTGCAGGTTTTGTCTGGGTTTTAAGTGCTTTTTTCCATGTGGTGCTTCTGGTACCAAAACAGGAGACTTCTTGACAGCGGTTTTTATTCCTATTTATCATACATCTGTTTGTTTCCTTCATCTTGAACTTATTTTACCTTTATAGGCTAGGGTGTTGTGTTTGGGTTTTTTGGGGGGGAGAGAAGGGGTTTGTTGGGTTGGCTTTTTCCCTTCTTAGTGCTGAAATGGATTCGTATGTCCCATTTAAAGTCTTTTCCATTAAAACAGGAAATAAAGAAGTGGCAGATCTGCCTGGCTGCTTTGTAACTAGTGGACTGTCCTTGTTTGTGTCTTGTGCTAAAGATGATTAAAAGCTTTGTGAGGCTCACTCGAAGGACTTGATTTCTGCCTAGCCTTTGTCAGCTAACAATGGAACCATAATCTGCATCAGGCTGTATTTTGTACTATCAAAAAGTTGTGGTTCTTTAACTGGAGATGTAATTTCCTGGTACCATTTATCTTTTCATCTGACCCTTGGCTATTTATAAAGGGAACAATGTCATTTTCTCACCAAAACACCTCTCTGTCCTACGAGTCTTGTATTCGGTGCTTGAGATACTAAGAGGAGGAATGGTGTCTGTGTCTCAGGATGCTAAATCATCAGTAGAATCGAATCTCCATTACATGGGAACATGGGCTGCTTGTTTTGTACTGTGTTTGTGTAAATGGGTGCTGGCCCTGGGTGCGTTGCCCTGGATTGGGAAGGCCTTATCTTGGGACCATTGCTGGTTTTTGCTTGCTCCAGCTGTCTCCTTGTTGACCGAGCCTGTGAGGGTATCTGAGTTAGGGGCCTTGTTTGGCATTTGCAGTTAGGGTAAATGGCTAAGCTGCTTCTGGACCCACTGCACATGGTACTATGTCCAAATAAATCTGTAAAGTTCAGTGTCTGCTGGTGGGCACAGTGCCAGAAACAGCTCAGGTTTGTTAGCAGTGTTAGTGTCTGAATTTTAAGTTCGCTGAGATATTACCCCAGAGGGTGAAGATTTGACTGGAGCGTGAGAGCTCCATCCACTGCCCTGGCCTCTGACAGCAATAATTCTTTTAATTCATTCTCTGAATGCCTAAATCGTCCCTTTTTCAGCAGAGTACTTAAATCTGTCCTTGCTGTTCACATTTAGCTGAACTGGAAATAACCTTAATAATCGTTAAACCATTCCTAAAGCAGGCTGGCAATTAATGTAATACTTTATGATCACAAATGCTCCCATTTAAGAATTTATGGTCTCCCACGCTATGTATGTATGTACAGATGATGTGTTTCTTCACTAGTAAGCTCCAAATGCTTTATTAAGGTGGTAGTTTCTTTTAAATATACTGGTTTATGCCACATCCATTTTACAGCAGTTGGTACATAAAACAGGGCTTTCTAGTCCTGTTCCAGAAGATGCTCATGTAGTAATGGATTAGTAATTAGTCCTAAGTCCTGGAAATGCTGTGATAGATACTAATTTGAAACATTTAGTAAATACCCGTATTAAACCTGGTGTAGTAGAAGGTTTCCTGCCCATGGCAGGGAGATTGGAACTAGATTATCTTTAAGATCCCTTCCAATCCAAACCAAATCCAATCATTCTGGGATTTTATGATCCCAAATAACCCTGGATGTTCAGTTGCAGGACCAGCACTGCCTCCAGGCTACCAAAGCAGCTGTAGCTCAGAAACTCCTGACAGTGATGACGACTCAGAATCCCTTCCTCCACCCGGAGACACAAACAGAGATTCAGAAGAGGAGACAGAAGGAGATCCAGCACCCAAGTGAGTATGTTCTTGGGTTGTTTGTATATTTACTTTGTATTGCAAATGTAATGTGTCTAACTTAAGAGAAAGGGACAATGTTGTATAAAAAAAGGTAAATTCTGTACCTGTGTAAAACTTTTGATTATGTGTTCTGCATGTTCTTCATGGCCAAGAATGTTCAGCTGACCTGTTTGACACCCTGTGGTGGAATTAAGTTATTTGGGGCAATCAGATGTCTGCATTTCTGTTTTATTTTAGTTCTGCAATTGTGCATGTTTATGCTAAGGACAGGCACCACTTAGCATGTACGTTAAGTATTTGGTACTTGAGTTTTGCCCTGGCTTTTGTATACAAGCTCACTTCAAGAGGCCGTAAGAGCTGTTTGTGGCCATGAATTTATGCATTCAATTAAGTCAACTCTAATGAAAAAACCTGAACTGTTTAGCAAGAAACAGGAGTCTGCAGATACTCTAATTTGTTGGGTTCATTACTCACAATTGCTGTGTTAAGAATTGGTGTGTGTTTGCTCTAAGCCTTGTGTAAGAGACTTGAAGGCCAGCATGCCATCTTAATGAGTGCTAGAGTAATTATTATGCACTTTTTTCTTGTTTTCTTAGTCAATAGTTTTTCAGCTAATTAGAATTAAACAGGAAAAATACTACTCAAAATGCAGACAGTGTATAAAAATGGAGAAAGAAGCATGCTGAATTTTAAATTACTTTGTGACTAGAAAATGGTATTTCAACATTATACTAAACTTCTTTCTACAGCAAAAGCATTCTTAATGTTGTTTTTTAATTTTTTTCTTTTTCTAAATGCCAGAATGTTTTTGAAGTGAAGCTTAGACTCCCAATTTTTTAATTGCTTCAAATCATTTTGGATCCTTTTGCACTGTTTCCTTGGTAACGGCAGGATATTTGTACAGAAGACCCTATGAAATAATGTTATGTGGTTTTTTTCCTTTTAAAATGTAGATAATTGCTATGCATGTCAAGGTAATTATTAAGTGAAATCTATTTTTGCAGAAAACCAAAAAGAATTCATGAAGATGATGATGATGATGGCTTTTTTGGGCCAGCTCTTCCTCCTGGATTTAAAAAACAGGATGATTCTCCAGAGAGGTAATTAAAATGGAACTATATTCAGATTCTTTTCCTTAAAACACAATTATTTTAGATTAAATATTTAGTGTCACTATTACAGAACACTTCAGTTGTGCACTTAAGCTTCACATGATTAGAGCTAATGCTTCCTCCATGTTCTGAGAACAAGAACAGCATTCCCTTGAAACAGAGCACATAGCCCTCCTAGACCAGGTTGGAAGGAGAGTGAAAGAACTGATGTGAATTTTCTGAGATGTACTTTGGATGTCAAATTTTCTCCATTTCTTTTGATAGGTCTCAGATCAGTGGAGAAAAAACAAATTACAGGTATTAGGACCCATAGTTCTGTAGTTCATTCTGGTCTGTGAGGGACTGGGGCAGTTACCTTTCGTGTGGTGCAATACCATGTCATTTGCTAATGCATCAAGGATTATTGTTTATATGTCTCCAGGTACAAAACTACCCTGAACACTGTAGGTTTCTAGAAAAGAGGCTGTCAGGTCTACACAAATAAGCATTATGTATGGTCTCTATCAGGAAGCTTTCCATTTGATTGGCTACAATTATAAAATACTTCCCCAAAAATACGGATTTTCTACACAGAACTCAACTGTGCCTCACGACCTTTTAATCTTTACATCGGTCTGTGCACTTCCTTCTATAATTTGAAATTATAGTCCATAGCGGAATTGTTGCTTCCAAGGGGATACTTCCTGATGAGAAATACAAGAGTCCCTTGAACACTTTTATCTTCCTCAAAGCTATGGGGAGTTGGTAGATAAAATAAAGCAATACTTGCCTGTCAGGTATGAGTTTTCAGTTTCAGGAAGGTGACTCAATTTACTGTTGAGCTATGTGTGTAATATACCATCTCAAAAGAAATTTCTAAGTTAAAGTTTTGAGTTTTAGTTTGCATAAATTTTTGTGATGTTTGGCAGCAGCTAAGAAAACAAGAATTTATATAACTAAGGTTATTTGGAAGTATCCTCCTCATGTATGTCTGGTTACACTTGGCTCTAATCAAAAACTCTTTTGTAGTTATGGGTATCATGCTCAATGCGATCATGTGGTTCTTTGGTGGTCCCACAAAAAACTAATATTTTTTCCTTTTTCCTGTGTTCTGTATGCACAAAGTATTACTTTGATTATAAAATTTAGCAGGTCATTAAAAATAATGTATTCTCTAATAAAAAAAATAAATGCTTGTAACTTCTTGATATCAGCAGAGGTAGCCTTCTTGCTTTCTTGATTTTTGACATGAATACTCGTGGTAGAATGGAAGAGGAGGGGTCCATTCACTCAAGAGTTGGACTTGATGAACCTTGTGGGTCCCTTCCAACTGAGACTATTCTGTGATTCCGTGACATTGAGGCAAGAGTCTGCTGTGTGTCTGTGATAGATTAAAGCAGTAGAAGGCACTTGGCACTCGCTCTATTTTTTTTCCTACCTCACCGTACAATTGCTCCTAGCACGCACTGAGAAAGCAGATTGAGGAGAGCTGTTTCGCACCCAGCCTGATGCCCTGAATAGGTGGGAACGGTGTGATGTGTGGGAAGAGCTTTGTCTGTCTTCCACCCCCACACACCTGGGAGTCTGGGAGGCACGTGAGCTGTGCGGGGTGCAGACACTATGCTGCTGTCTCCCTGCTGCATTGCCCTTAGCCTTGAGCAGATTGCCAGCTGCCAACTGAGCCATGAATAATTGTAACAAATGCAGGTCGTTTGTTTCAGTGTATGGACAGGCTGTTTATTAGTTCTGTGTGACATAGTCGTTCTTTTAGAAAAGCTTTTATTCTCTTACATCTTTTCCAGACTTGTCAAAGCAGCATGTTCATGATTAGGGGCAGCTCATGTGGCAATCTGCAGCTTGTTGAAAATGGTTTGAATCCTTCCAGTATTAAATATATATGTGAAAAGATTTCCTTCAACTTTGAAGATTATATTACAGTTTATCAAAGTTAGACAGAAGTGCAGCACTCATAAATATTACTGAAGTGCTCACACATCAAGGTAAAAAAAGAAGGTGATCTTAAAATATTTTATGTTATACATCAGAAGAATGCTGAAATACCCATCTTGAAACGTGCATTAGCATGGACTTCCGAGTCCAACAACAGGAGAACATTCTTTGCCATATATGAAATGCAATATTCCTTAAATTAAAACTTAGTCCATAAGTTTGGGGGGTATTTTTGAACATGTATAGGTACTGAAGTTGCCTACAGCAGTAAAATGTGTTTTCCAGTTATTTATTAGTAGTTAATATATTATTACATATATTACCAGAGTTAATATATTACTAGTATTTAGATTCAGTTCACCTGTTCAGAGACCCTTTGGACATCCAGGAAACTGTCAAGGATCATATCCCTAAAAGAGCCTTTGAGCTGTGACAGAATCAAGACAGAGCGTTTGAGATTGGTTCTTTTTCACAGGTTGCACAGATACAGCTCGCAACAGAGATGTTCATATGTATTTTAGTAGAGAGCTTTCTTTATAGTTTGGTTTATCTGTCTCTCCATGCAGAATAAAGGTACTTGTGTACTAAAATAAAAGGGTTTTTTTGGCTGTAGCTGTGTAAGTTTAAACTCAGTCTCTTTAAATTACATTAGGAATTTAAAACATGGTCTTAGCAAGAGAGTAGTCAGGAAGGAATGAAGGAAAATAAAACTGCAGCAGCTAGGTGGGGGTGGAACTTCAAAATTAACCCAGACTTCTTGCCTGAGTTTAAAACCTCACCAGTGCCCTTATCCTGGCCTGAGCTCATATTTATTGCTCATGTCTGTATATCTGTGGTTGGTTCTTCAGCAAGAATTTGTGTCTTTTATTTCCCCTCTTTAAACCCTGACAATAATATCACTACAGCAGAGCTGTACTGATTAGATTACCTGGGATTGAGTAAAGGCCGTAATTAGCAAATTCAATTCATGTGTTGTTACATTTGATAACCTAAAGCTCACAACTGAAGGTCATAATAAACGAAGTCTGCTGTTACATTGTGAGGATACTGTCATTTGGATGTCTTCAGGTGACAGTTGTTTGGGTTTTTAATTAGCTTTTATTATCTCTAAAGAATATTATGGAGGATTATTAAGAGTAACCTGCATCCAAAAGACATTCAAGACAGCAAGTGCAGTTTCTCTGAGCAACAGTTTGTAGTATTCTTTTCACCGCTGAAAAGAGATTCTCACCTTCCTGTGTTTGTGGAGTCAGCTGGGTTACATTGCTTGCAGAGCTGCTGCTGCTGAAGAACAAATCAGCGAAGTTACCTGGAATCACAAAACTTCCCTTCTCTCTTTCCCACTCCAAGGTAAAATAAAATCAGAGCAGTTCACTGTTTCTGCTTGTCAAAGGACAGTGAAACTGAGTTGCAAGACAAGAAGAACAAAATTGGGTTTGTTGATTGAGAAGGAGGAGTGTATATTTGTCTTATCACCTTTCACTGCTCTTGAATCTGGTGAAGGAAGCTAGGGAAGAAAAAAGTGGATTTCCGTGACTATGTCCTGGAACTTTCCTGGGTTTTTTGCATCGAAACTGCACAGGTCCTCCTGGAAAATGGAGACACTCTTACTCAGTTATTTCTACAGTGTGTATGCGCAGGGGCACACTTGGCACGGGTAGGAAGGAAAGCCATGCTTCTCATCAGTGTTTTACTTACTTTTATATTGATCTGTTACATTTTTCCCCCTCAACTGAAAAATCAAGATTTTTTTTTTCTTTTTTTTTCCCCTGCTGTCTAGGCCCATTATTGGTCCTGCATTACCACCTGGCTTTAGGAAACCTTCAGAGGACACCAGGAGTAGCAGATGTTTCGTAGGACCATCTGTTTCATCAGAATCCCGTCCCCAGGTTTGTGAAAACGGAAGCCTTCTGTTTTAGTACAAGCTATCTGAAATGGTTCAACAAGTTGCAGCCTGAAAGAGACCTCTAGACATACTTCTCAGGATGACAGTTTAATTTTGGACCAGGAAGTGTCTGGCATATTTTTGCTGGAGTCAAATACTGGAGCATAAATAAGCCCTAAAAAAAAAAAAGAAACCAAAAAGACTGGTCTGGTTTGTTGTGCTTTTTTGCTGTTAGATAGATGGTGCACTCAATCAACACAGGCAATCTTGGCATCCTAAACTGCAAGCAGAAAACACATCTTCACCTCCTTAATTGATTAGTGGCTACAACCTTTAAATAAGTTCATCTGAAATAATACAATCAAGAATGGCATTACAGTGTCACTAAATTGTTCTTAGCAATTGCAGGATAATAACCTGTAAGTGGGAGGGAGGTGGTGCAGGATAGTGACACTGACACACCCTTCTGGTTCATGTTTTTTGACTCGTCCAGTCATGTTAGGTAAAAACTAGGTAGGAGTTCTGTAGTCTGCAATCCCTGGCTGCAGAATAATGCATGTGCTACTAAAGAACATTCAAGAACAAGATGTGTGATTAAATACAGCTATGGGGAAGATTGAACTCCGTAAACTTGGGCTTCCAGGACCATTCTGAGGGATCCAAAGAGCCTATGGGAGGGGCTGGCAGGTAGGAAGTAGCACCTTTAGAGAAGGTTGTGCCCTTCTTGAGCAGCACCACTTAAGCCAGGCAGGAGACCCAAAGACACCAAAAATGGTGCTGGATACCAGTGCTTAGGCAACTGAATCTCTCTCATGCTGTGATAAACTAAACATTAATTCCTTGGGAGAATTAATGGTTATTCTGTTTATTTTTAAAATACTTACATTTTTACATTTAACTCCCAGACACTATGGGAGATGCTAGATACTCCAGGAGGGAAGGATGCAAAGGCTGCTTTGAAATTTCACTTTTTTGGTTAGTGGTTGCAAAGCATATAATTCTCCAGCCTCCTGCAGTGAGTGGTGTTGTAGTTCATCGTGAAGAAAGATTATCTGACATTTCTGAGATACTCATCGTCTTATAACTCCAAATAACGATTAAGCAATTTATCATAGTGACGAATCTCTTGAGGCAGAGATGTCAAAACTGGTCTGCCTTTACATTTTGCAAACAAAAAAAGTCTCTTTTCTCATAAATACATCTTCTAGCATCAGCTTTTTTATGGGTATTACAGAACTTACCTTTTTTCTCTTCCTAATAATTATGTTGTTTTACCTCTTCCTAATAATACTCTTTTTCTTATTTTTGCATATGAGTAATTTCTTGTTGGCTTTTTAAAAATTCTACGTAATTATTTTGTATTGAGGTACATCTTTAGAGGCAGCTTATTCCATGCTGACTCTTCACTTTGCCTTAGTGAATCTAATGACTCACCACCTTGTGTATTCTCAAGTAATGCTTTGTGCTTCCTGGCTACGCAGCCTTGTCATCCTACTCCCATTGCTTTATCATGCACAGTCAGACTGCAGCGAAATCTTTGCACTTTCGTAGACATTGGGCACCTTAGCTCTGCTCCCAGGGCACTGTGGCAGCACCACTTTCTGTTGAGTTTTGCCTCCATCCACATCTGTACTGTTTGAACTTGGAGGGAGGCACCAGTGAGCTTTCTGTACAACCCCTTGCAACTACGAAGAGTCTTATTGACATCTAATCACTTACAAACATATTTTTTTAGCCCTTCTCCAAATAATTGCTTAGAATGCGATGTCAGAGTCATGGAATCATTATGTTGGAAAAGACCTCCAGGATCATGGAGTCCAACCCTTGACCCATCACCACATTGTCACCTAGGCCATGGCGCTAAGAGCCACGTCCAGTCATTTCTTGAACACCACCAGGAGTGGTGACTCCACCACCTCCCTGGCAGCCTGTTCCAATGCTTGACAGCTCTTTCAGTGAAGAAATCCTTTCTCAAGGGATCCATGAGGGATCAAAGAAGCGTATGACAGAGCCAAGGGATTAGAGTGGGAGATACTGTACACCCAGGGGCGTAGTACCATGCATGTCACTGGTACCCTACCTTGCACTTTAATCTTTCTGGCATCCTTTTAGAGTCTGAGCTCGAGACAGTTCTTGAAGTGTGAAAATGTGATCCTTATTAGGGAGATGGATCCAAACGTTGCTAGTGATGGTAAAGCCCAAAGTACGGAAGTCGTATGCTTGTGTGTTCCAAATATACCCACGGCCACAGAGGCTGTGTGCAGAGCAGTGAAAAAGTAACAGGGCTTTGTGTGCTGCCCCTGCCTTTACCAGCAGTCTTGCCTCAG
The DNA here is from genome assembly GCA_013397975.1 of Machaerirhynchus nigripectus. NCBI lineage: Eukaryota > Metazoa > Chordata > Aves > Passeriformes > Dicruridae > Machaerirhynchus > Machaerirhynchus nigripectus. Next base: position 225,733 of record VZRQ01011074.1, on the reverse strand, counting down.
ACAAGAGATGCTGCTTTTGGCAAAATGGAGATGAAGGATCTGTGCTCAAGTGCTAGAGCAGGTCTAAGCTGGAGTTCTAATCCAGGTTTTTGTTGTCTGGGAGACGCATTGCATTAGGTTTATGTGCTCTTCTAGACAAAGTCGTTCTAATTGTATAAAGCTGAAGTGTTTCTTGATGCTCTTAACACTATGGTTGAAAGAAATGTTTTATTTTTGGAAGCTGACAGATAGTAGCGAGGAAGAAGACAATCTTATAGGGCCAATGCCTGCAAAAGGACCAGTGGAGTCTGATGTGGCTAAAGAATTTGAACGCAGAGCTCAGAGAATGAAAGAAAAACTTACTTCAGCAGACAGTGTAAGTTGGATTTCTTAATTTCCATCATTTTGTTGCTGGAGTGTGTTTGTCTTTCTCTTTGCCTGTTTCTGTGTGAACCCGGTTGCAGTTCTTCTTGGGATGCTACGTGTTTGCAAGTGTTAACACAAAGGAAAAAAAATATGATTTCTGCTGGAAGCTAGGAGAGTCAGACAGTAATTTTTGATTATGCTTTTTTCACTCTTCCCTCCACCCCTACTTCTTTTGCAAAGGATGAACCCAAACAAGTTACCAGGGAATCATGGATGACAGAGCTTCCCCCTGAGTTGAAAAGCTTTGGATTTGGCCCAAGAACATTCAAGAGACGAGCTGATGACAAATCAGGTGATAGATCTATTTGGACTGATACTCCAGCAGACAGAGAGAGAAAAGCCAAGGTGAGCATTTATTTATTCACTCATATACACCTGCAGGCAGTAGGTGTTACTGATGATCTGTGAAAACAAAGATACTATGGGCTGTTCTGTGAATTTTTTTTTCCAGGGTTTTTCTTTGTTATCAAAATTTACTAATTCAGGCTTAAAGATAAAGACAATGAAATAACAACATTAAGTATCATTGATATGCATTTATTTCTGCTCCCTTTTTGCAGTAGTCAGATACTCTGTATCAGCTCATTGACTTTCCAATTAGCATGTCCAGTTTCTTCTTCTATCAAGCTGAGCAGAAAATATCCGATGGCCTCTATCATGGCCCTTACCCTCCAGATTTAATTAAAGTAGATATAGATTTGCTTGCTTTTTACTTCAGACATTCTGATTACTATAGCATGTGATTTTCTTCTACTCATCAGGAAAAAGAAGAGGCAAAAAAGTCAAGCAGTAAGGATAATGAAGAAATGGTATTATCTGGGAGAGACAAGAGGCTTATTGAGCAGGTGACTTCATACAATGTAAGTGTAATCGCAAAATACTTCCTCTATTTCCTTTAGTTCTTCACTCTTTTCTTCTGGTTTTCATTTCTAATGCTGCTGGTTTCCATGGTGATGCCACTACAGTTTTCCCTTTTAGTGCCCAAACCTACTGCTGTTTTGAGACATTAGAACACTTGGCATTAATGTCAACAAGAGCAGGATAGGGTCCTCTCCAACGTGACAGAGTGTGGGTTTGTGTATATCGTCTCAGTTTTAGATGGTGCTTTCCTTAAATCATCCTCATGTCAGGACATGGTTGCTGGGACCTTAATTCAAATATTAGCTTGCTTCACCCAATTACTGACATCCCAAGAATAATAAAACAATAGTACAGGTTTAACTTCTAGTCCAACATATGCATTAACCTAAAAGAGGCTTGATGGGCTAAGCAGGTCACTGCATTAATTACTCCATGTCATTAATTACATTAACTACTCATTACAACAACTTCATTACATGTAGTTTTTTGCAATCTCTACAGGAGCAGATAATGTTCACAGACAGATGCTGATTACTGGAAACCAGAACTCCATGTCAAATTCCCTCTCACTTTCCTGTCTGTCAGCCCTGTCCCCCAGAGCGTGCAGACCACTGCCTGCTGTTAGTTCCAGTTCTTCCCTGATGTATGGCCTGAACTCTTATGGAAGGCAGTCTTGTCTCTTGAGAGGACAATTAACTTGAGAATCACAGCTCTGGCTTATTTTACATGGATTATGTTTATCTGGCACTTCTGATAATTTATTTGTAGTTCATTAAATCATATGTCCCTCCTGACTTGGAGACTTGCAAATCCAGACCTGTTAGCGTTCTATCTTAAGGTTCTTCTTTAGTGTCTGTTTCTACTGCCACTATGAATACAGTAGAATAATTTTCATGTAAAACTATGGGTTTTGCTCTCTGCTATTCCATTGCCAGAATAAAACACACACAGGCCTTTGCTGTTTCTAAGATTCGTGGAGTTGTCTCAAAGTTTAAGAACAATGTTTCTTGGGTTGTTTTGTTGTTTGTTTTTTCTTTTTGTTAAATCAGTTTTTTTCTGATTTTCAGGTGGTTGTTGTGGGTATTTTTCTTTTTAAAGATTTTTCCTCTATTCTTTCCTATTTCTTTCTCCACTGACATTTACCAATGATACTTCACTACAATAGAAGATTTCATACTTAAAGTAGTTTCTTCTTTCAATGCTGATGCCACATGCATTCTCTGGTGCAATTTTGTCACCACTGACACAGTTACATCATGAATAAGTATTGTCTATTTTCTGTTTTCCATGATAATCTTTTCTTAACTCATGCATAAACTATTATTTGCATGTGTGATGTAGTAAGTGTTTGCACAGGAAGTGAAGGAAAATCATGAAAAAATAAGAGCTGCTCAACTTTTGCACTTTTTGATGAGAGAATTGGTTTAGATACACAAATGCACCGTGTCTGAGTAAATGAGGGGCCATATGGAGAGCTAATCCTGCTCCTGTGTGAAATCAGCACAAGTTTTATGTTGTGTTTGGGCTGGATCATGCTTTTTAAGAAATGCAGCGGAAGTCCTTGAATTGGCAAAATGCGTGCTCCGGCTCGAACCTGTGACTTCGTCCTGTGGGCTTTCAACAGATGATTCAAAATTAGGAGCAGGCATTAAAAAACCCACCATAGTGCATGAAAGACTGAAAGGGTGTCTAGCTTCTTCCTACCCCTAGCAGTGACCAAATCCAGGTGCTTTGGGGATGTTTGTAAGAAACTAGACCTGTACCTGAAGGTATTTCTTTTGACTTGATGTCTTCATTCTGACAATAGTGGCAGAGCAACTTTTATATTTCTTTTGCGTTATTTTTATAATTTATCTGCATTGTCTGCGGGGATTCAATGACATTGTGGCTATCTACAACATTATGGCTGTCTATATCAGTGAATTATTAGTAGTTTAGCCTGGACAAGATTGCTCACACTTTCTACTCCATGTATGCTAAATTTATCATTCTATATCCAGTTACTAAGCTGTCTTCTTTTTCTGGAATTTTTAGCCTTCCTAACGTCAGTCTTTCCACTTGGATTTTCTGTGTTGTTGTTGATATTCTTTAATACTTTACTTCCTCTTCCTTCTCATTTTTTCCAGGAGTCAAAGAGGTCAGAGTCTCTCATGGACATCCATCAGAAAAAGCTGAAGAGCAAAGCATCCGAAGAAAGGACCAAACCTCAGGAAAGAAGGCCATTTGACCGAGAGCAGGATCTCAAAGTCAATCGCTTTGATGAAGCACAAAAGAAAGCTCTTATAAGAAAATCCAGAGATCTGAATAGTAAATTTGAGCACAGTAAAGGCAACATGTTTTTATAAGATGAAAGCATTAAGCTTTTTTGAAGTGAAGTCAATTAAAATTTGAATACTTAATTTTTGTAAGTATTTTTCTGTAAATATTTGTATGCAAAATAAATATCCTGATGTTTAACTATTTTTCCTTGTCTGTAAATACTCTCTTAGGGAGGATCATCTGTACTAAATCTAAACTAGTAAAGGAAAGTCCTGGTATAAAAAAATATAAATATAAAATTGCTACTTTAAAACTTTGATACATATATTTTTTGTTGCTAGCATAAAAATAATTAATTAAAATAGGTGTGTTTTTAAGGAGCTTTAGATTTGATCTTGCAGTGAAGTTGGCAGTTTTCTCTTTTCTCCTGCCATGCTTAAGATACTCTTTCTGAACCTGACCTGAAGGCCATGGAAAAATGTCCTTTACATTTATGTGCAGAACATTGCTTGACTGGAGTTCCTGCTAGAGAGTATAAACTCAAGTGGCAACTTTTACATTTGCTCAGTGCTTTTATTTCTGTGATTCTGTGTCTGTACATAAATACATGTTTATATGTATGCAGAATAGTTTCTGTACTATAGCAGAAAGAGCTAGGGGTAGTAGGAGTAGTAAAACCTCAAGGTTTTCAGAGCTAGTGGTAAAATGGTAGTATGTGAGAAGAGAAAATCTTAGTTGAGTTTCAATTTGTATGGATTGTCATCAGAAATCCATCTTTTTTTAAGCACATACAATGTGAAATTCAAAATAAGGCTTATTTTGTCCGTTAATTTGCAGAGCAGAACAGCTCTTCTGTATCAAAAAGGAAATAAATCTGACATTTAAAAAAGTCTACATTCACGTTTAGAGTTCCTTACCTCTTCTGTGTGTTAGCAGCAGAAAGGGTTATTAAGCATTGGGATGGGCTGCTCAGGAAAGTGGTGGAGTCAGTATCCCTGAAGGTGTTCAAGAAACAACTGGATATGGCACTCAGTGCTTTGGTCTACAAGGTGGTGATCAGCCAACCTAAATGATTTTGTGATTCTGTGTTAATTACTTAAAATTAGACCTGTGCTTTCACCTTTTGTCTCAAATAGTGTTTAGGATCCTTAAGCAGTTTCTGAAAGTACCTATACATGAAAACAATTTTATAGATGAGATGCTGGTAATTTGTTTGGAAGCATAAATACTGTGGGGTTTGCTGTAATTTGAAAAAATCCCTGTAATTTGGAAAAAGGCTTCCCTGAGAGATGGTATCTGCGTTATTTCATGTTTAATGGATCAGTGAATCTGTACCTTCAGGAGAAAGAGAGACTGATTTTGTATTGCGTTTGCTTTTTATTTAATCAGTTTTCAGTTTCTGAGCCTTTTGTTTTGAGATGGGAGGAGGGTTTAAAAAAGGGCTGTTTGTTTTTCTTCCCCTAATACAGACTTCTCTTAGTGCCTCATGCTCTTTTAACTCAGCAAGCAAGGCCTCATTAGGTTCCTACTTTCTGAACAAATGTAGATTTCCTAATTGGAAAAGCAGTATTTGAAATGTCTGGAATTTTTTTTAGGCAACTATAACAATGACAGCGTGAGCATGGCATGACTAGCTAAGTCTTCACAGTTGAGAAAAAATTAATTCATGAGCACATCGTGCAGTCCTTGCTCATTCAAAGCCTGGAGCAAGGATGAGGGCTGCTTGTACAAAAATTTTGTTGTTGTTATGTGCTCTGTTTTCATTTTTGTTCTTTGGCCCCTCCTCCTCCAAACTGAGGACTGGCCATCAGATGTCACAGATGGCCAGACCTTGCCATCCATTTGGCTTCCTGCTGTTTGCTCAATGCCCTGCCTGGCCCCATCACGGTCTCCTGCCCTGTCCAAAGCCACGTTTGAGAGGAGGCTCTGCAGGGTTGCTCGAGAGGAGAGCTCTCATAACGGGAGTGCAGCAGCCCCTTTGCCATTGTACACTACCCCTCCATATGTGGGACACGTGGTTCTAATTAGTGAAGCTTTGGTGCAAGCTGGGAACTTGGTTTTGACTCTTTTCCCCCCCCCACTCTGCAGCAGCTTCTTAAAGACTCGATGATGTCAGTGTTATGAACTTGAGGTGGGGGAGAGTGGAGCTGTTGAGAGTTCAAGTTAAGCTGTTCATTACTTTGTGTAAATTGTGTGAACCCTTGAACTGAATTAATACACAAACTCATCTCTTACTCATCCCAAGCCATTCCCTCAAACAGTCATTAGAACAAGCAGTAACTCAGTAAAATACAAGCTCTGTAAGCTTTTATGGGAAAAGATGAGACATCTACAATTTGGACAAGTTTTAAAGCGTTTCTGCTGAAATGTTAGGAGGCGTTTTTTTCAGAATCTCATTTGAAAAACCAGCATCTATTTCACAGACAATCTTCACCATAATTACTATGCGGTGTTTCTGGTACCCAGCTCCCAACACAGATTTAATGTATGCTGTTGCTATTCTGCAGTGCCAGCCTGTGTCACAGCCTGTTGACTCCAGGCATATCAGGAAACCCTGTTTTGTAAAAAAAAATGTCAGGGAGGTTTTCCTGGAAGTGAAAAGTCTACCAGCCTAGACTTCAGCATGCTTGCCTTTGATTTGTGCCAGCATAGACATCCTTTATTTATACTGATGTTGAATATTCCTGCTCAAGAGTAGGGTCCCCCTCCTTCTGAAATGTTAAATAGGTGTGTAATTCATAGCCTAGTCACTAAAAAGAAGGCTTTTGTGGTAGGCATATGATAAATTCGGTGTTTAAAAGGAATTTTAAGGAACATTATATGTTAATAACAAAAAAGAAAGGGAAAAGAACCAAAAAACAATTGTTGAGTTTGCTGTTACCAAGGAACAATTAAAAGCAATAAAGACATGTCAAGAAAACTTACTGATTGCTTTCTGTGTGTCTTCAAGACAAATATATTGAGCTACTATGATGTCTGAACTGGAAAATTTTGTTAGAATATGATACAGTAATATGTGGGTAAAATCTCTGTCTGTGCTCTTCTAATGTAAATACCTAATTGTGGAGTAATTTTTTGCTTTTGCTGTTGCAGAATGGATATTGGTGGATGCCCAGTGCATGTTGGCTTTTCTGGATGAACTGCATTTCCCAAATAATCAACAGCAATAGAAATGTGTTTTATTTAGGGCTTTGATGGCATCGCGTTGATAGCACCAAAGTGGCATTGTTAAAATAGCTTTCTTCTAGAAAGAAACATTGAGATGAAACATTGATATATTTCTGGCCAACAGGAAAGGGTGTTTTCCACATAATAGAGGATTTTAAATGCTCCAGAAGACTCCAAGAGTCCAGGGATAACTGAGCTTGGGGACTTGTTTTGTTTCTGAAATACAAATGCGTTATTATTGCTGTCCAGCCAATTACAAATCGCATGTTGATTTAAGAGTCATATAGCACTAAAAATCAGAATCTGTGAAAACTTTCTGTGCATGCCTCCTCAACTCCTGCCACCCCCCTTGCGTAGAGTGCATAGAGTTTCTAATTGCATAATTAGCTAATTCTCAAATAAAACCCATGCATGTGATTTCCTGTCCTTAGGAACTGCCTGCAGTGGTTTATATGCTGGGGGGGAAAAGCCCAACAAGTTACGCAGAGTCTTTCAGACAACATCTTTAGGTTTTTCTCATGTGGTCACAAAAAAAGATGGTGTCTTTTTACCTGAGGAACACAATTGTGACTCCCCACTGTTGTGCACCTCTGAAATGCTTCTTCCTGATGCTTCCAGCTCCGGCAGGTGAATGGGAAGTGGTGACCCTCAACAGTATCTCACACAAATGTGGCATTTCTGTTCTTTTCCAACATGACATGAAGGCATTACCCATGCAGAGCTGATTTCTTCATAGCAGCCACTTCTGGGTTCTCCCAAAGCAGCTGTCACTGCAACAGCCACTGGTTCTGTTCATCTCTTTTCTCACATTGGTCCTTAAACCAGGAATAAGTCCCACTGCTCTTTCAAATTATACCCATTTTGAATTAGCATGGAAATCAAGCCTTAGTTTTAAAAAACAAGGTCTTTCTTTCAGAATAGAGTGGAAATTTAGGGTCTCTAGGAGACAGCAGCAAAAACTGTCACTTCAGCAGGAGCAGAGGCAGCTGTGACTTCTTCCAGATAATTATTCCAAACATAAATATTCAAAACCAATTCTCATAAACAGATTTAGAGGAAGGGGGGAAAAAAGAAGTGGCTGACCCAGGCTCTCAGCTGCTTAACATTGCAACCGCTTGCTTCACTTCATAGGTCTGTAGCCACTTGTCCTTGCACATGTAACACCTGGCCAGGAGTTTTGACAGTTTGGGGCAAATTACATCTCTGAAGGTGTTCTACCTGACTGTAAGAGACTGTACTGACTCTCTCAGAGACCCTTGCTGGTAGCTGGACATGCAAGCCCCCAGCTCACAGCCCTGCTGCAGCTGCACCACTCAGCCCTCTTCTGCTGCTCGCCAACCAGTTCAGCATCACGCTGGCTGTGCTCACACACACCCACTCAGACCAGAAAGAACACGCTGGTTTAAACCAGATAAAAATAGGTTTTAATGAGAATACAGAACAGATTGGAGTGATCAAGTGCAGGCAGGGCTCAGGCAAGCACACTGACCTGCCCTTTTTATACTCTTTTTTTCCCCCACACTTGCTCCTTTCCAATCCACTTCAATTCTTTCCTTTCCCCACTTTTAATCCATCCAACTTTTAATCCAACGTCCTGAGCTAAGTCTTGTATGTTCCCACAGCCCTTGGAAAACATCTCAAAACAAGTTGTAGACAATCCCAAGAATGCTTTTCGCACCACATCCCTCTTATACCCATCATCTTCTTGTAAATACTCTAGGTGTTTCTCCATGACCCACAAGAAGGTCATGTGTCTACCCCTGCAGGGCTTCACACACCATTGACACTGAGGCCATGGAAGCCTAGTGATCCTTTCCACTGCTTGGAGTTCGCTTTTTTCTGTTCAGCTGCTTTGTAGCTCTCCTGTCAGGGCAATGAAGGGTTGGCCCGACCTACAGGGACATCTGAGCTGCGTGAAAGCAAGCAAGCCAAGCTCCTACTGCTGCTTCCCAGTGCAGCACCGCTCCCCATCTGATGCCCCAGAGCACCAGGAGACGGTAAATTGCAGTGGTCTGTTCCCATCCAGGGAGAAAAGGCACAATGGAAAGACAGCAACTTGAGGAAAAGGAGACCAGCTGGCTGCTGGAGTGTACAAAGCCTGTAGCCAGGGGGAAGCTGTCCAGAAGCCATCAAGGTGTTCCTGCAGTTTCCAAGGTAACTTCCATCTTCTGCCATCCAGGTGAGGCTCAGCCTCCATCATCATGTGAGCAGAATACAAATAATGGGTCTGATGTGGAAAATGAAATGCACACAAAATGACATGTGTTACCCCAGCTGCTCTGCTAGTGGTTTCTCACTTTCCACCCTTCCACATCAGCCCATTGAGGCAAAGTGCCAGGAACAAGGAATTCATCCACTGCAGCTGAACCTTCATGACTCGTGGCCAGATGGAAGTCAGCTAATTCAAAATTACCATAGGCGGCTTTTCAACTGGAGTCATGACTCAAGTGCCCAGGAACCTCATCAATGCACAGCTCTTTGGTGCCCACACCACATGGATCTGACTTTCCCTGCGTGTCCACCTGGGAGGATCCACGAGTTCTCCAGCTGGCACTGGCACCAGCTAGGGTTGGCTGTTGCCTCAAATCCGTCCTGGGATCTTCTAGAGAAATAAAGGAGTGAAGACTTTCCAGACTTCATCTCTGTGGCAACCACGAGAGAGCTGGGCTGCTGTCACAGAACCAAGTAGCACTTCTAAGGTCATGTGTCTACGGTCAGGGAGTCACACAGGTCAGGTGCTCCTCACCTCTGCACCACCTGTGACAAAAGTCGCTGGGTTTTAATTGCCTCTTCAAAAACAGCACAAGAGAGGAAAAGAGGAGTGAGAGGATGTGCCCACAGTTACATACTGAGTGTGATACTTTGATTCTTTGATGTATGCATTCTTGTCGACAAAGGGAGTTTCCAAGAGCAGAGAAGCTTCAGGCCATCACTGAAGACTTTGTGCAGTTCTTCCTGTCATTATCATGCTGTGCACTGGCAGGGAGCCCACACCAAAATCACCAGCTTTCCACAGAGCCCATGGACACACTTGCAGGTTGTGACCCTGCTGCTGCCCCTGGTGCAGCATCTTCTCTCCAACACCTTTTCACAACAGAGACCTCAGCAGGGAGAGGGACACAAGTGCCAGGCTGAGCTGTTAGGGCAGAACCTAGCACAAGACCAGTACCTCAGTGCTGAGGGTTATGGGGGGGATACTCTTGAGGAGGTTTCTGCTCAGTATCGATACTCTAGCAGGAACAAGTGCATGGCCAGGAACCAGAAGGGGATCTGCAATGATACTGAATGCCAACATTGTCTGAAAAACTTGGCAGCAGGAGGCCCTCCTTTCCAGGTATTTGCAGCTTTCCTTGAAGCTGGCATTATCTACTCCAGGTGTCAGCTCTGATTCACCCACAAGACTCTATGTCACCAAATGTCACATTAATGTGACTTTTTAAAAGTATTTCAGAGCACAAACCCCAGCACTGCCAATATTGAAGAGTTCCTAGCACTGTGTGCTAAAAAACTCTGGTTTGGAATATGGACTTAAATTTGGGAGAGGTAAATTTGGGACTTTTGCTAGCATAAGGAGTATTTTTTTAATTTTTTACCAAATAAACCCCCAACTACAAGTTTTTGACCCTCTCAGGTCACAAATGCTGAGAAGAAATGTGTTGGTGCCTGAGAAGCAGCTCCCTGAGACCTGTTCTGGCAATGCTGTACCCCAGGCGAGGAGGCTGGCTGAGGTCTGATTCCCCATCCAGGGGCTGCAGCAATGCCAGGATGAATGGATCTGTGAGCAGGGAGCCTGCCCACCCCACAGGACCAGACTTCTCCATCTGTGTGGCTGAGCTGACCTGTAGGAATCTTGTGGCCTGCTCTCCTGAAAGATGTGGAGAGATCCACTTTGCCTTGTCCATTTCGGGGATGACATGATGTCTCACCACCATCAGCTGAGGCAACCAGTGAAATTTCTGTCCCATACCTGTTTGTCAAATCCTGTTCATTAGGGTCCTGGAAAACTGAGTGTGGAGGGAGCTGCCTGGTCACCCACCAGTTGGTGGTGATTTTCTCCAGCACTCAGAGATGGGCACAGCCCAACAAACTGATACTTCGTGGGACATGGACAAGTGAACTTGTAACCTCTCATCTGGGTTTAAGCACACAGAAAAAAAAAGCAAGAATCCCGACCAACATCCAAATATCAGTAGAAAGTGAGATGGTACCGGCAGCTGAGACATCATCCTATTTTGACTGCTGTAGCCCCTCAATTAGCAATTGAGTAGTCTTGGTTACAAAGTCATATTAAAAACTCTCCACCAGGAGGAATTCTTAGTTTAGCAGATAATATGAGACAGTGAAGATCTGCCAAATGGCTGGGAATTTGAAATGCACTAGGCACAACTTTGCAAAGAAAAAAGAAAGTTTCTTTCTCAGCCTGTCAAAAGATACAATCTTCAACTCTTCAAAAAAGAGTGAGCTGGGATGAAGTGCTTCCAACAGGCAACATTTCTTACTGTGTAGTTGTTCCATTTCTGATCTTCCAGCCATGATTCTCAAAAAAAATCCTACAATATCTTTGTGAGGTAAATCCGGGAACTGTATCTCATTACTTTCCTGAATACTAATGTTTTAAAACACATTACCGCCCTCCTCTCTGCACCTTTCCCAATTATCAGTCTCCCAGTGCTCTACATCATGCTACTATTATTCTACAAATTACCTGCATCTCTTTTTCCCTTAGGATATAACCACCAGCATAGTCTTTATATTCCACGGGTGCTGTCAGATGTCTAGCTCAGACACAGGTCTAATTAAACCCAGAACAATTGTTCCTGAGATGCAGTTAGGTTTGAAATTCACCTCATCTTTCCTGAGGAGCGTACATGCCCCAAAACTCATCTGCTTTCTTCAGATATACTGGCTGGCTTCAGAAAAGCTATTACACCTACATAAAAATCCTTATCTTTAAACCTTTGGCTCTTACAATACTGGCATGCCAAAAGGCTTCATAGACTGCAAATAGGAGGGGCAGCATGTGACTGGGTCTGGTTTCTAAAAACTAGAGGTGTGACACTATGATATGCTTCAGAGAAGGTCTTAAATTCTGTTTCACAGGCCACAGTGGGGTTTGAGCATTAGTCTCAAATAGGTGTTCACCTTTGAGTAGCAACAATGATCCATGGGTGCAAACTCCTCTGAAACTCAGACTCCCCTTCACTCCTTCAGCCCCTGCCTGGAAGAAACACCTCTGCACTCCTTCAGGAGGCTCCTCTCCATAAGGGAAGCAGCATCTGAGCTGCCTTTCACTGAGCCTCAGTTTCCCATCTGTAGAACAAGGAGGTAATGGTCTTCCTCAGCACTGGGAAGACAGGCTCAGGCTTAGCCACTCCAGGCTGCTGTCTCCCCCACTGCTTATCCATTGCTGCTTGTGTTTGTTCCTGACCATGGCCCGTCTCTCTCCAGACAGCCACTTGCACTGCTGTCCCCCAGGGTTTGTACATTCACTGTCAACTCACTGCATGAGAGGGACAGTGTGTCCTCCCAATACCTCCCAGGGCAGCTGTATAATAACTCCATTGTACATTTCCACAGTGGGAGAGGACTTGAATCTCTTCTCCTTGAAGCCAGGCATCCTGACTGGGAGCTTCAGAGATGGCTTACCCCATGTTTGCAAAGCCCTGAGGCTACAGCAGCAGCTGGCACAGAAGATCCCATTGAGAAGGAGCATTGGTCATGGAAGGCAGCAAGCAGGGCAGAGGATGAGGGACTCCCCCCAGTGTGGGCCAAGCCAACGCTGCCGCAATGCCCCCACGGGAAGTGCTGACAGTGTGGGACTGAGCTGTGCAGAAGAGTGAGTAGCTCTAGGACCAGCAGGTATCCAGCCAGCAGGGTGACCTTTTGAAGAAGAATCACCACAATATGTATTTGTCCCATTTAGAGAACAGAGGAGGTGAAGTTTGATTGTCGCCAAGGTTTTAATAAAGCATGAGACCAGCTGAGGCTTTTCTCATACCTGTAGTATTTTAAGCATTCTCCTCCCTCATGTTGCTCTGCTAGCTCCTAATGGCTGGGCTTACACTGCTCTTGCTCTCTCTCACTGGATCTCTAGCAGGATCTTCTTCCTCAGTTGGACCTCTAATTCCCATATATTTATGGCAGTATAGTATCTTTGGACTTTGGTTAAAACTGGTGGATGGTTTTAAAAGCTAGGGAGGGAGCTACTGTCAAGCAGACACCTACAGAGACAACATGACCACAAGGGCCTCCTTCCCATAGAAAAACAAGCTAAATGCTATGTAGTCATGACATTCAAGGCTCTATTATAATGCAGAAACATACAAGTACAGAAATAATGGGGTGTGAGAAGGTCATGTGTCTACGGTCTTTGTTTAGCCTAACATAGTAGCCTAATGTTTGGCTACTTGACTTTGCAATTTTAATGACTCTTTCAAGTAAACATTTTTATATTCAATGCAGTACTTTGTGCAATGGCATGTTAACTTTGATGGACTCTGTTTCAGTGGGGGAAGATGCCTTGTAATTTTCTGTTGCTTTTCACCTTTTTTGCATTTTTCCTCGCACACTCTCGCCCGCCCACGGAGAGTAGATTCACAAACACACGCACAAATATGCAGAGGATCAGCAATGCCAAAGCCATCCACATCCCTGTCCCCATGCCATGGATGATGGGAGGCTGATGAGTCTGATCCTCAAGCCTTGCACAGAGAGGCTTATTGAACTTGACAGCACCACTTGTGTGCAGGGAGATGAATCACTTGAGCAGAGACAGTGGGATCTGCCCCTGCTTGTTGAGCCACTTTCTTCTTAGCAAATACTGGCTGTTCAAACAACACTCACGTTTCTATTTTGGGTCACTGTTTACAAGTACAGACTAACAACAGTGGGAGAGTGGAAATCTGCTACCAGCCAGCACTCCCCTGGCACTCTCAAAAGCAGTTTACAGAAACTACATTACTGGAGAAGATCAGAACGGACAATTGCTATAAATACATTAAAAAGATGTTATTAGCTGCCAGAGACTTCACATTTCCTAAGAGGAAGGTGAATATATGGCACTTTGTCTAGCAGGTTAGAGGAGTAACTACTAGTGTGGAGACTTAGACACTGACTTTTATCTTTGACAGGTTGTCAAGGATTTCTAGTGAAGTATCACAATGTTTTCAAAATATCAGCAAATTTTCTAGTGAAGAGCTGTACAGTTATGGGTGCTTGACTGAAGCACCTCTAAATGGCTGTCAGAAGTAATTTGTGCTGTCGCTCAGCAGAGGCAACAGATGGTTTAATATCCAGGCTTTCTGTTCTGCACAGACGTGTCAGCTAAGCACATATCATACCCAAAGGAAATTGCTACCCATTCTTTGTACATTTGCTTCTCTTGGTGTGAAATCGCCTGCTACTCCAACAGGCCTGCTCAAAGTCCCTCATCAAAACCGTAATTGTGGTGCTTTACAAGAGTGACTTGACCACAAGTACCCAGAATGGATGTCTTGCCAAACTTACAACTCATCAAAGGTGCAAGGACACTTTGCATGACCTGCCTTGATTTTCAAGAGCTGAGTTTTATTGAGCAGTCATCTAAACGATTTTGTGTTGTTCTCCTTTCTAATGTAGCAGTGGTCTCCTTTCTGTAAAGAATTCTGTATAGCTTGAATGTCCATGATGAGCTGGCAGGCACAAGTGACTTCTTATGTCTGGGTTTTCTTCAGCAGAAGCATGGCTGATGTGTCACAGATCAGAACAAAAGGGCAAGGAAAGAAAGAAATTTGATCTCATCTCTCCACATGGTGAGAAAATCCTTACATATTTCCCTTTTTCGGTTTCAACCCTCTACATGTTGCAAAGTATTATACAGCTGTTTCAACTGTATTAGTACTTAAGATAGATGATGAGGGAAAAGCCTATCTGAGCCAAAGCAAGGACGCAAAGTGAGTCAAATGAGATTCAAGTGGAAGAGAAATCAGACTTCACTACTCCTAGCATTGTTAGAAAGACACCTTCTCTTTCACACCAGAAGTTCTCCATGTGAACAAAGAAAGTCCAGGTAATTTAACCATCAGGCTGTTAGGGAGTTGTTATTGCCTAGATTACACACCAGCAAATCAGGACAAAGCCTATGGCTGCCTTCAAGTCATTGCTGTCTCCACTCCTGATCAAAAGGGTTAGGATCTTCAGTGGTAGCCAGTGCCATCAGAGGTGCTGGTGATGAACACAGGGGTAGCAAGATGAGTGAGAAGCTCAGCTGTGGCCAGAGTTGTTCTTTGGTGTTTTTTTGTGAGACGGCTGAGTCAGAGTCAGCAATGATAGCAAATCTACAACAGAAAATCCGTAAATTAGAGGCAGAGATGTTGAAGGTACGAAAACATGCTGTGGCTCATATTGGGGTGTTCTTAAAAGGATTATGTTCCTTTTGCTCTCTAAGAAATAACTAGGCAATATGTTGTGCAGGCCCATACCAAATCCAACGGGCAAGGTAAGGCAGGCAGAGCGGGAATGCTCTTTCTTGAAGAGCTGTGCAGAAAAGCAAGACACTGGTGAGGGGCTCTGAGCCCCAGACTAAGGAAGGGCAGATTAGGCAAATGCTCTGACAATGAGAAACTGAAAGGATAACATTACATGTGTTTGGGGTAGCACTGATGCTGCACTACAGAGAAAAAGAAGGTGTATGGATAAGAATAAGAACATAATGGTAAGGCCTTGGAAAAGCTGTAACAACCAGAAAGGTAAGTTAAGTGAGGACAACTATGCATGTTAAAAAGGAGTGCAACTAAGTTCATGATAAAATGAGGCCCAACAGCTTGAATTCACAGAACAGCAACAAGAGCCAGAGGGTAAAAGAAGGAAAGATCCTGTGAGCCGTAAGGGCAGGGAGAAGTAATGAGATGATGTTGACAATGCTTGTGAAAATATTGCAGGCTCTAAAAGGAAATCTCAGTGCAGTCAGAAATTTCCTATTATTTAAGTTTTTTTCTTCTGGTAACTTTAAGAAAGAGGTTAGCATTCCGCTTTGTTAGAAAAAGCTTCAGTGACTCATCCTCAAGAGTATATGAAATGAAGAGTTGACCTGATCATGTGGGAACTCTAGAAATGAGAAGCGTGTGTAAGACAGGGGGTGAGCTTCAGGAGGGAGGTAGACCGCAAGCTGCAAGTGCTGATTTGAGGGCTGCTGCCAAATGCTCAGTCTCCAGAAGAAAGTGTTCTCAGTGATAAGTTTGCAGATTTCAGCAAGAGGCAGGCTATCAAGAAATGGCTTCTGATAATAAATCATCCTAGAATAGTTGTATTTCTTTCCCCCAGCCCCATGTGTCATTTGCTGGAAGATAAAATGAAGCAACATGAAGCCATCAGGGCTAGCTGTGGTCTCTGCCCTTCTCATGACCATTTGGCCCCCTCATTCTCATGGGTTCTTAACCTCACTGGCTTTATTTTCTGTTTCCCTTGGTTCCTTTTCTGATTTTTTTCCTCCCAGTGACTGAAATGTCATTTCTGTTCCTTTTTTTTCATGTTTAAGCCATAACAATTAACTAGAAGGCAAAATTTCAGACCTTATTTAACCTCATCCATCAACAGAAATCCAGTAAAATGTGATCCAGTTGTAGGTGTATAACACTTTCCACTCGTTCCAGTTTATTAATTTCAGTTTAGTGCGAAAGCTGTTCTTTGTGGCAAAGAGAATGTATTTTGCTCTGGTCTGTAATAGCATTGTTAGCTTATGCTGCAAGGAGACAAACCACTCTTGCATAATCATATTTATTAGATCATTAGCACTGTTTTAGAGAGGTGCCAACAATCAGCACAGAGGAAAAAAAGAGAGCTGTCAGCAAAGGCCATTAGGTGGAAAAACTTTGGAGGGTACCTGCAGGCAGCACACAGGAGTAATGAAGCAGCCACGTCTGATGTCTCCAGTTAATTATCTCAGTGAGAGTTTGTTGCGAGGCGCTGCCGTGGCTGAGCTGCAACTCGGTACAAGCGTGGGACATGAGGTTGTCTGTAAATGCATGTGGTTTGTTTCCTGTAATGATAGAACTCACACACGTGGCACTGAAGGGCCCCAGAGTGATCACTTCTGAAGCACTAGCACCCACAAACTAGAAGCCTTTGCTGCACTTATATGTGCACAACGATCTCAAAATTATATACACCTGCCTATGCTTTCAGGCTGGCAGGCTTCCCAACAGACGTGTCCTGTTTTTCTTTAGGAGCCATGTAGTTTTGTTTTTCTGGTCACTAATGTTGTTTTTGCTCAATTTAGTCACACAGCCTTCTCCTAGTCTCATTGGGAAGCTCCCTCTGCAAAACAGTAGTTCATTAGGAGATAATTTATGCATCAATAACATAGCTTGGTGACTGTGCATTGTCTATACCTACAAAATAATGGGAATATCAGTGGCATAGAAACAAGTTTGCTTAATTGTAACACAAGGGAAATAAATCCATTAAAAACAACATTTTGGTGGCTGAACAGAAAATGCCTTGCTCTTCACCAACTCATTAGTGGAAAGTCCAGGAGACGAGTGACTATAGATGCTGCTGACCTTTTGTGCTGAGGTAGTACATCACCAGAGAAGAGGATCAGAAAAAATCTCAAGGAGTGCAGGAAAACAGGTAACACTCACTTCTCTATAACATTTTCTATACACCTACAATGAAAAGGCACTTTAGAAAGCAACAAGTTGCTGAGACCTCACACTACCTTTGTACTATTACTAGGTTGAAAATCTTGCATGCTTAAAGCTCCTTCTTGAGAGACACTGGTGAAAAAGGCTAGATAATACCTTTTTATGCCTGAGAGGCACAAAAACTACCTTGAGTTAAAGAGATAATGCCCATTTTATGGTCATTTTAAAAGAAATTATTTTAAATTGGGTTCAAACCAGGTATCTGAAATTCTCTGACAAGTGTTCTCTTCCTTTGAAAAAAGATAATTTGCAGTTGCATCTTTCAATTCTCTCTCTTCCCCCGCTCCCACTCCTTCCTTGATATGGTGAGAATCCTAACACGCAAGAGTCCAAGCTGCCTACAGTCAGATTTACTGCACACTGTTAATGTGATGGAAGACATGGTATGGATTGGAACTGTTAGCAGAGGTGCAGCGGCACTACCCTGAAAACTAAGTTTTTTCCAATACATAGCATACATAAAAATGTGTGGCTGTAAATATACAGAAAGGATTAAAAGTTATTAATTAATGAATGAAGGCTGCCCTCTGTTCAGAACTGTGTTTTTGTGTTGTGTCTTATGGCAGAAGTGCCATGTTGAAGATTTCATACTGCCTAGGATTGTACTGAAATAGGAGCTCAGCCCTGAGCTTGATGTTTTCCCACTCTCTGCCACAGAACAGCTTGGAGTAAACAAGTCTGTTATTAACATGTTGCTCAAAAGCAGTTTGAAAACACAAAGGCTCCAACATATATTTTTGCCTTAAAAAGACACACTGAGAATTCTTTGCTGCCTCAGGAAACAGATATGCAGTTTGATGGTCCATGCCCTGTTTTGGGAATAAGTTACACATAATTTATTTTGTCTTATTCCAAAATAAATGATACCATCTGCCCAGATGTTCTTTTTGTCTTTGCAAATTATTTCTTCTCTTTTTTCCATCTTACGCAGACCAACTGCACTGCAAGCAAGAGAATGATGCATCACAGTTGAAGATGGCAAAAGTTTGCCTTCCTCTTACTCAAGCATAAATGGCAGTTTTGAGATTTAATTCTTGCACCCTTGTGCATCCATGAGGTCTTTGCTGACTGAAAATTCAGGTATTCAGAATATAGGAGAGATCCTTGCTGGCCAGCAGTGCTCTGCTGATGCTGTGTGGTACTTGCTACAGAGTAGGAAAAGCAACTCTGTAATGATCTCCCTCCATTAGTCTTCCTCTTCCAACCTGAGTTCCCTGCTCACCTTAATTTGTTAATGAGGAGGTTGACCTCCAGGAATGAGTGAAGTTAGAGCATCAGCTGTTGGTGGAATAGTCTTCCTGGCTCAATGCTCCCAAATCAAAATCAGCTTCTGCATGAGTTTCCCCCTGTGCCTCGCAGCAGATCTCAGCTCTGGCTCCAGGCCCAGATATTTTGACCCTATGGAGGCGTAGGTGGACTCAGGGACCGTCCATATGTGGGCAGCACTCAGCTCCTCCCACACGTGGAAACCTCTCTGATGGCATCCATCACTGGTGGGACCACCAGCTCCTGAGAGCACATCTTCCCTAGTCCTTGCTGAGCTTTGAGGAAAGTACATGGGTTCCCAATGGCAAAACTCCCATCAGCGCCAACAGGGCAGCACCAGGCCTTTTGCATCTTCTGCTGCACTGGTTTTCACCCAGCACCATCAGGCTGCATCAATTAGCCCATTCCTAAAATGGATTAAGAAAATCTTTGTGTGGCTGCTGATGACGCTGCCAAGTCTTCATCTCACCTAGCTGGACAAGGGGAAAATAAAGAGAGAAAGGCTGTGCAAGTCTGAATTTGGCCATCTCTCTTCTCAGACACATCTGTTTCCATGCAAGCAAGAAGAAAATGGGTGACTAACACACAGCTCTGTGGCTCAGCAGCTGGCCCCTGGATCCTCCTCCATGGCTCTAAATGTGTCCCTGGCAAACACAAGATTGAGATTTTAAATGAGGAATTAATGAAAATGCACTCCTTTTCCTGCTTGTTGTCTCTTTAAATTCAGTTTCCATGGAAACAGGTATGGAAAGCCTGCCTGGAGGAAGCCAGGAGAGATCTCTGCCTGGCTGCCTTCCCCTCTGGGTTGCCAGCTGAGCCACCCCAATTGTCAGGCTTTCACAGAGGTTTTTGCCATTGTTATTTACACCTGCAATATGAGTGATGACTCCTTGTGGATTCCCTCTCTAAGGAGTCCCGAGGCGGCCAGCCATTGGGACAGGAGTTCCTGTCGCCTGCTGCTGGGCTGTTTGCAAGTGGAGCTCCTCTCCTTCCATGGCCCATCTGCTGGAGCACAGGCTCATCTGAACCCCCATGATGCTGCTTTGCTGCAAATGTCACCCCTGTTAGAAACATCCATTCCACTGCTTTTTTCTTTTTGAAACGTGGTGGTGGGTGTTATCTGAGTACACAGACTGAGCTGGGAGTGGTGGCAGAGGGAAACCTTTGTTGTTAATTCAATGCTTATCCTATGGAAACATTTGAGATCTCTCCTGGAGTAATGCGTCCAGCCCTGGAGTTCCCAGCGCGAGGCAGACACAGACCGGTCGGAGCAGGTCCAGACGAAAGAAACTGAAATGGTTAGAGGGCTGGAGCACCTCTCCTATGAACACAGGCTGAGAGATTTGGGGGTGTTCAGCCTGGAGAAGCAGAAGCCTCAAGGAGACCTTATTGTGGCCTTTAAAAAGGGATACATTAAAGGGGCTTACAAGAAAGCTGGAGAGACACATTTTATCCAGGGCCTGTAGTGAAAGGACAAGGTTTTAAACTTCAAGAGGGTACGTTTAGATTGGACATCAGAAAGAAATGTTTCTAAATGAAGGTAGTGAAACACTCGATTTGTCCAGAGAATTTGTGCAGGCCTTATCCCTGGAAGAGTTCAAGCCATGTTGGATGGAACCCTGAGCAACCTGGTCTGGAGGAAAGTGTCCCTGTCCAGGGCAGGGGGTTTGGAACTAAATGGTCCTAAAGGTCCCTTTCAACCCAAACTCTTCTATGATTCTACGAGCAGGATCCAAAGCAGACTGTGAAGTGATGGTGTTTGTCTGTGTAGATGCACCCTTTTTCCAGGTGAACAAAACCAAAGGGTCTTAGACCTACAGTATTTGGGGGTGGCACAGTCCCAGAAAATGGGGCTGGTCTTATAACTGTTGAGAAGCATCTGTTTCCATTTTTATTACCATTGGAGGAGCGTCTAGTGTGTCTTTGTAAGATTGCCTTAAAGAAAACAGAATTTTCATTGGAAGTTGACTAACAGCATAAGATCTATCCACCCTCCTAGCTGAGTTCTGCAGACAAACACAGTTCCAATAGAAAAACAAAAGTAGTTTTTAAATATAATTAATTTTAAATGTAATTAATCCTAGTCATCCTAATAGTTCAGTGTTAGCTGTTATTGCTTCAGATATGCATAAAAGCATTGTCCTCCTTGGTTACCTAGACGCTTGCCTGTAACTAGAAAGGCAGACTATCATATCTGAGATGTAATACTGAGATGATTTTTTGCAAGCCAGACGAGCAATTTCTTGCATAATGTACCAGAAAAAACCCTCTGCTTGCTCCTGGTACAGTCTCAGATGGAGTATAACCTTCACTGTTGAGCAACCAGACTTCAAAGAGGATATAAACTTCTACTGGGGGGAATTCAGAGAGCAATGGACATAACCAGAGGTCTAGAAAACAGACCTATAACACAGAATTAAACAAACGGAAGATGTTTAGTATAACAGGAGGCAAACCAAAGGGTTACATCTCAGTAAAAGGATAAAGAAGAGAGGAAGATAATGCTTTCCATGCCATGGAATCATAGAGTGGTTTGGATTGGAAAGGACCTTAAAGATCACCTCGTTCCAACCCCCCTGCCATGGAGAGGGACACCTTCCACTAGACTAGGTTGCCCAGAGCCCCATCCAACCTGGCCTTGCACTGCCAGGGATGGGGCATCCACAGCGTCACTGGGCAACCTGTGTCAGTGTCTCCAGCATGTCCATGTCTTTCTTGTGCCCACAATGGATAGAAGAGAAATAACAAGGTTGAACTGCAAGGGGGGAAAATTCCCCCAGGGACAGGGACAGTCATAAAATACGGACTTAGGTTTTTCTAAGCCAAATACCCCCATCTCAAAGTAGGATGGGCAGGCGCTTTCTCTCTCCTGACAGGACATTTTCAGTGTCTGAGATGCAATCCTATCTTCGGACAGCCTGTTCCAACACTTCCTCATGAGTTCCCTTTCTGGAAAGCTAAGCTTAATTCTTTAGTCTTTATTCCCAGTAAATGGTTCACCAGCTGTGTTTTCCTCACTTTCGTGGCCTTTGGGCATACTGTGATGCTCTGACCCCTTTCCCGGGAGCTGCTCCTCTACCCTATTTCCCTCCCACACAGAAGAGCACTGGCAGGGTAGTGCCTCCTCTCTCCAGGCTGCTCCTCCAGTTCCCCTGGATCATTTGCATGCTGCTGTTTTTCTTCAGCATGCTGGGATAACTCTTCTGGTACGGGGAGGGAATAACTTCCTGGTCTGCTCTGCGCTGGTGCTGCCTCACCTTGAGTCCTGTGTGCAGTTTTGGGTGCCACAATATAAAAAAAGACATTAAGCGGTTGGAGAGTGTCCTAAGGAGGGCAATGACGATGGTGAAGGGCCTTAAGGGGAAAGCGTATGAGGAGCAGCTGAGGTCACTTGGTCTGTTCAGCCTGGAGGAGAGGAGACTGAGGACAGACCTCACTGCAGTTACAGCTTCCTCGTGAGGGGAAGAGGAGGGACAGGCACTGATCTCTTCTCTCTGGTGACCAGTGACAGGACCTGACAGAATGGTGTGCAGTTGTGTCAGGGGAGGTTTAGGTTGGATATCAGGAAAAGGTTCTTTGGCCAGAGGGTGATTGGGCACTGGAACNGGGCCGGGAGTTGGACTCGGTGATCCTTAAGGGTGCCTTCGAACCCCGGATATTCTGTGATACCGGAACCTTCTGCGGCCGCCACCGACTGCCACCCCTTCCCACGGCCCCGCCAGGGCGGGGACCCGAACTCGCGGCCCCGATGCAGCGAGGGCCCGCCCCGCCGTGCAGTGCGAGCGGAGGAGGTTTGTCCCTCACGGGCCGCCGTGTGCCGGGTGTGCTCCGCTGCTGCTCTCGCCGCTTGCTCGTCTCTTCTCGTCCGTCGCCCGGCCCGGCCCGGCCCGGCCGCTGCCCCGCCATGAGCGACAAGGGCGAGCTAGACCTCACCGGCGCCAAGCAGAACACGGGCATGTGGCTGGTGAAGGTGAGGAGCCGCCGCCGCGCCCCCGGGCCCGGCTCAGCGCGGCCTGTGGCAGCCGGGCCCTTCCGCACCTCCCGGCCCCGCCGTGCCTGGGATAGGCCCGGTGAGGCCGGGGTTGCCCGCGTCAGGCTCGCCGTGTGGCCCGGGACAGCCACTGTGCCAGTTCCCCTTCTCGGGGACAGCGTGGGGCTAGGCCCAGATGCCTGCTCAGTAAAGGAGACCCCGCAGGGAAAGTTGGGCTATCGAGAGCTATCCCAGAATCAGAATGTTGAGGGGTTGGAATGAACCTTAAAGATCATTGAGTCCCAACCCCCTTGCGGTGGGCAGGGACGTCTCCCACTAGACCAGGTTGCTCAAGACCTTATCTGGCCTGGCTTTGAACATTTCCAGGGATGGGGCATCCACAACCTCGCTGGGCAGCCTGTGCCGATGTCTCACCACCCTCACGGTAAAACACCTCCTCCTTGTCCTTGCTAGAGTTTTGTGACGAGCAGCAAACATGGCACTATAACTTTTAATTCCCCAAAATTTGAGAGCTGGGAAATGTTTTGAGTGTGCCCAGATTCACATCCTGATTAAAAAACCGTCCACGTCCAACAAGGAAAGTGAATGCCAGTGTCTTGCCAGTACAGCTCCCTTTGGTGCTAGTGAACTACAGCTGTAGTGGGGAGGCTGTGAAAAGCCAGCGAGGGTGTCAAACCAAACCTGTTTGGTGCAGGGCCACACTCCAGTCTGGTGGCACCACTAACAGGCTGGCACTGCTCTGTTCCCTGGAGTGAGTGTCTTGCTGTCAAGGCATTTTGCTGCCAACACCAAGCATTGTTTCAGAAGGAGGAGACTTGAAGCCGATGGGGAGCATGTGCCCTGCCTGCTTCAAGTCCCCTCTG
This sequence comes from Machaerirhynchus nigripectus, assembly GCA_013397975.1. Taxonomy (NCBI): domain Eukaryota; kingdom Metazoa; phylum Chordata; class Aves; order Passeriformes; family Dicruridae; genus Machaerirhynchus; species Machaerirhynchus nigripectus. The sequence continues at coordinate 202,238 of VZRQ01011074.1, read as the reverse complement.
GGACCATTGGCTTGAAAGAACGTGGGAGGACAGGGTGGTACCCAAATACTAGTCCTGGGTAGTGAGGGTGGTGTAACACCATCATACTTCAACTACCGAAACTTCTTACTGTGGCCCTTAAAAATGACTGGGGATTCAGACTTGCTTTGCTGTGCAGAATTTTTGGTGGGCAGGTCACTGCATCTGGCTTCCTCTTCTGTACAGACACCTGAGTGTCTGGTGTCACGAAAACAGAATGAACACTATTCAGTGCTCTAATTGTAGTAGCTTATCCAGGGCATTATCAGTAAATGCTGACAGCAGACAGCTGCAGAAGTAGATCATGACATACTGAGTGACAGGATGATAAAATGGCAGATGAAATTAAGAGTTGAAATATCTACTCTGGTGTGCATAGAGAAAAACTATCCTAATTATATGTACACAGCAGTTAGGTTTCTGCTGGTTGTTGTCATTCAGGAGTGTTTTTTTCAGTACATGGGGATAACTCTATAAGAACATCATGTCAAATGAGCAGAGTCAACATTGGACACGATTACAAAAGATACAGAAAACAAAAGAGAAAATGTTATTGTCCCATCATGTTGCCTCTATCCGAAATGCTTTGTGTAGCCGTGGTCTCATCCCCCCTGCTGTGGAAAGTGTAAAGTGAACCTGGGAACAGTACAGAGGAGAACACGGGGTCTGGTCTTGGCAACGAGGAATGATGGCTGTGGAGGGAACTCCTAAATACATTATTACCTCTTAGGCTGGCAAGAGGATTAATTTGTAAATCTTGTAGCGATCTGAAGCAATGAGTAATGTAATGGGCGGGTAAGACAGAAGTGAATAGGCAAAGGTGAATAGGAAAGAGTCAGTTCAAACACAAGAATTAGAGGTGTGTCAGATTAATTCATTGATGGGGCTTGGTGCAAGCAAAGCAGGTACCATTTTGCACAATATCTAGTTAAGTTTTGGAATTTCTTGCAATAAGAAGTTGTGAATGTCAAAACTTCATAGGAGCTCAAACACCATTATTCAAAGTCAGGCAAGAAAATTGAACTGAGAGATTAAAAATTAATATGCTGCCATGCCCCATGTCTGCTAAAACATCCTAGAAATTAGAAGAGCATGCTGGGAAAATACATTTTTTTGTATGTTCTTCCTGAAGTAACTGCCATTGGCTGCATATGGAGACAAGACACTGAACTTGCTTGTCCTTTAGTCTGATACAGTTTGATGTTTCCTGAAGCAAGGAATTGTCAAGCACATGCGTGCTTACAGTTGGTGCCACTCTGTTTAATGAGAAAACAGGACTGAAAGAAAAGCTTAAGTATTATTCTTCCAAGTAAATGTTGATGTCGTCCTTCATGCACATGTTCTGAACTTATGTCTGTCTTCTTGTATATTAATGATAGTAAAAAAATATCGAAAAGATGCTAACACTGATAGACCATAACATGGGATATGCAGGATCTTATCCTTTGATTTCCTTTGGACTTGAGCGTGGAAACAACCACCCCTCTTAGCAGGACTTCCAACACACTCACAGGCAGGGCAGTACCTGTACTTTTTATCTTCACTAGCTAGGACAACAAGACTGAATTTATCCTTCCTTTGAGGGAGAGAGTGTTCAGTTCTGATGGAATAAAAAACCTGGCTTATTTGATTTCCTTTTAGCATGCCTTGTGCTAGCACAGGAAGTATTCCAGAGAGACTACTTAACAGGCAATAAAAAAATGTACTGATGAGTATTTTAGAAGCATGAACAGTAAAAGGAGGTACCATAAAGAGAGAGAGTTGCTTTAGTACAAATCCAGAAAGCAACTGGACTTTTATTTCTGTGTTTTCAGTGAAAGCTAAGGTAGAGAAATAGTAAGAATATTTGGTTATGTACTTGTGGTAAAGTGAAGCCCATTTAGTGTTAGCCATTAGAATTGTAAATTTCTTGTTCCCTGTTTGTGTTGGTCAGGTTTTTTATCTACTGCATTGTTCTATAGCTAGAAAGATGATATCTTTATTTGTGTATGTTCAAAGAGAAATTAAAACATAGAGCCTGACATCAGCCTTAGTTTCTATTGTGTGCACTGCATGTGTATTGCTACATAGAGAAAGAGCTAATTTAATTTCTTACAGAAAAGTGGAAGTAGTTTGTTACACATGGGGCTGCTTGTGTTGATGCCTTGAGTGGCTACCTAGAAACAGAGACTAGACAGGAATAAGGGACTAAAGGTAGTTATTTATTTGAAAGGCCTTCAAAGGTACACCCTGGGGAGCCAGAGGCTACTTCCAAAATGGACCCCAAGACGGACGATGAGTCACGAATTCTTCACACTTTTATAGGTTTGGTCCATTTGCATATCAGCATAAATTTGCCTATTAAAACTTTAGCTAACGATGTAATTCCTTCAATTTCTCCTCCTCTCTCAGGGCTCTAGTTTACACCTTTGGGCCTAGGACAGTCTGAGTGTCCTTGCATAGCAAGCTCAGAGAGGCTTTGTTGTGTCGATCTGGCCTAGGAGAGCAGCTAACGAGCCACAAGAAACTTCAGAGTTACACACTAGGCAATACAGGATTTGAAAAATATAAAAGTTAAAACCTAAGGCATCAATGTGTTCCCTTCTAAAGGCGGGTAGGAAGCTATGCCTGAGCTGAAAGATGAGTGGAGCAGGGGCCCTTGTGTCCCGCTGCCTGCAGGGTGCCTCATGTACTGCAGCCTGGGCAGCTGTGTGATGTGAGTAGCAGGAAGAGAGCAGCAGTGGGAAGAGGTCTTGAGGTGGTACACTCCTTAGTATGTCAGATTTGTTCTAGTGATTAAATTGTGTTTTTTCTCTTTTGGTTAGAAGAGTGTTCTTACCTACAGATCCCAGAATAAAGGTCACTTGTCCTGCCTGTGTTCACTAGCCTTTCAGTCGGGCAGGCACTCTGTCCACAGGTCACTCTTTCTGTGGGTATGTGTTTTTCAAAATCCTGCTGTGGGATCTTTGAAAATTCTGCCCTGTAAAGACAGGTTGCTCTTGTTTTCTGTGTGTTCTTTCAAGGAGTGTCGAGACTTTGAAAACTGACTGTTTTCTACATGTTAATCTTTTATTATGCTAAAGTTAAATGAGAGGTGCAAAATAAGATCTCTACAGCATTTAAGACTTTATTTAATCTTTCCTGATTGTTTACATTATTAGCATGTGGGTTTGTGAATAGCACCTGGTTTTATCTGAAGTACCTATGGATAGCTGGAAGTAATCCTTTGATTACTTCATAACCCTTTATGAAGTAATCAAATAATCCTTCATAACCCTTTGTCTTTCTCTGCATAGCCCTTGACTGCAGGTAGGCCAGCAAAAAGATGATTAAATGCACTCTTTGAGACTATCCATGCAGCTAAAAGGAGTATGATTGATCTGCAACCTCTTAATCTGACTAAATTCCCAGTCTGAATGTATTATATAGCTAGTTAGTGATTTTAATACCATGAGAGCCCTTCACTCCTTGTCCACTCATACTGAATGTGCATCTACCTTATTAGCTGGCAGTATAAATACAGATCAGTTGCAAGCACATAATAATACTTCTGTTGAGTCAACTGGAGCACATCATAACATTTATCTTGACTTTAGAAAGAAAACTATATCTGATCTGGCATGGAATCTGCTGTAGAAAGTTGCCACTTTGAAAACTGAAAAAATATATATCAATACCTTGTGCCAGTTCATGGCTTTCTGTTGTGCTTTTGTGGTATTTCTGACCAAAATTGTCTGAACTTTATGAGAACCTGGATTGCCATTTAGTTTGTCTGAGCAGTTAGAAGGCATCTGGATTTTGTAGTTATTTCACGTGTACTTCATGGGGTGCTGTTAGTCTAAAGGTAAGTGCTAACTAAGCACCAGTTCCAAGATATCTTCTGGAATTCTTGAAGAAAAGAAATGCAAAGTTAGTGTTAATTTAATGTGAGCTTTAGGAAGTTAGGAGGTTGCTCTTTGTCAGCAAGTTCTTGGAACAGGCATTTCTCTTAGTGCATTTCTCTTTCTTACTGGCTGTGCCTCACACCATTTTTCTATGTGGGCACAGATGTTTTCAGTAGCTGTGGAGTGTGTGAGCCAGGACAAACTTTGCTGTGCCAGTAAAGAACATGGCTGTAAAGTTCTGGAGAGTGTGCTGCTTCCCAGAGGCCTTTATAGTCCATTTTGAGTGCAGGTCACCTAATGCTGCAGATACCACAACCTTTGAAGCTGAAGGAGTTAGTGTGAAGGTAAATTATCATCACTGCAGCAGCTTTTAATCCTCACGTTATGCAGGTCTTGTTCCTGTCCCTGGACTAACCACTACTTTGTACAGCTGTTCGGGAAAACGGACTGGGGAGCTGCTTTGGTTTTTCCCCCTGCTAAACACGAAATCAGCACAGCTAAAACATAGAAGTCACCCACTCCTCCTAGCTCAATCAGTCTGCTCTTTCCATATACTGACCAGCTGCACAAAGACTTTGCCCAGTGCAGTGAAGAGCTGGGAATGAGTGATGGGAGGCAGATTTGCCTAGGGTGGTTCTGCTGTTGGAGGAGTGAACGTCTGGTGGCAGTAGGCTGTGGTCTGCTGCTCAATGTGTCTGAGGTTCCCAAAGTCTAAACCTTCGCTTTCCAGCAGTTACTGAACTGTAATTGCCTAACTTCTCATCACTGTGATTGGTTGGCTGATGAGTTTTTTTTTTTCTCAGAGAGATGGTAATTTCTAATGAATATTTAAAAGTATAGTTTTACCTGATAAAATACTGAGACTCCTTAGTTTAAGAATTTGGTGCTAATCTTTTTCTGCCTTTCATGATTGGATAGTAGTATTTGAGATTCAAGTTATTTTAAGGTATTTCTCTCATTTGAGACTCTACATTGGTGTTATTTTTGTGCTACTTTATTGTCTTTGCTTTCTTCTTATATATATATATATATAACAGAATATATATACATATATGTATATGTATGTATGTGTGTATGTATGTATATGTAATACAACAGCTGGAGAAGAGGGCTCACAGGAACTTCCTAAAGTTCAACAAGGCCAAACACAAGGTCCTGCACCTGGGTTGGGGCATCCCCCAGCATCAGTGCAAGGTGAGGGAGGAAAGGACTGATAGCAGCACTGAGGACAAGGACTTGGGGGTGCTGGTGGATGAGAGGCTGGACATGACCCAGCAATGTGCACTTGCACCCCAGAAAGCAAGTTCTCTCCAGGGCTGCAACAAAAGCAGTGTGGGCAGCAGGGCAAGGGAGGCGATTCTGTCCCTCTGCTCTGCTCCTCTCTGGTGAGACCCCACCTGGAGTGCTGTGTCCTGCTCTGGGGCCCCCAGCATAAGAAGGACGTGGGCTTGCTGCAGCAGCTGCAGAGGAGGCCGTGAAGATGATCAGAGAGCTGGAGCACGTCTTCTGTGGTGATGGCTCAAGAGAGCTGGGTCTGCTCAGCCTGAAGAGGAAAAGGCTCCAGGGAGACCTTATAGGTGCCTTCCAGTGCCTCAGGGGGGCTGATGAGAAAGATGGGGATAGACTTCTAGGTAGGGCCCGTAGCAGTTGGACAAGGAGTAATGGTTTTAAGCAAAATGAGGGTGGATTTAGACTAGATGTAAGGAAGAAATGCGTTATGATGAGGGTGGTGAGGCACTGGCACAGGTTGCCCAGACAAGTTGTGGATGTGGCATCCCTGGAAACATTCAGGGTCAGGTTGGCTGGAGTTCTGAGCAGCCCGATCTAATTGCAGATGTCCTTGCTCATTGCAGGGGGTTTGGACTAGGTGGCCATTAAGGCTCCTTCCAACCAAAACCATCTATGTACTATATTTACCTCATACTTTATTCTGAAGTGGTCAGGGTAAAAGCATTTAAAGTATTTACACGTACACAGTTTGTATAGAATTTTAAAATCTGCTTTTCTTGAAATCTGTTGTCTTTTCTTAGGTCCCCAAATACTTGTCACAACAGTGGAGTAAAGCTTCAGGAAGAGGTGAAGTGGGAAAACTAAGGATTGTCAAGTAAGCCTTTACTCTATTATTATTATTATTATTATTATTA
>VZRQ01011074.1:181960-195726 GCA_013397975.1 Machaerirhynchus nigripectus | reverse complement strand
GGAGTGAAGCTGAATAACAAAAGTAGAAATTTGAATTTGCTTTTTTATCAGGAAAGCTAAACTTGAGGAATTAGGTTATGGAAACTTTGTTAAATATTTTAAAATATTTATATATTTACTAAATATTAAATATTTTCTTTTTCAGAAATCAAGGAAGAACAGAAGTAAGTAATTTCTTAAGTTGATGCTAAAAATTGTTTAGAACATGCTGGTTTCTCACATCACATATTTTTTGTTATACCTCTAGTGAAACGTTGTACCACAGAATCAGGAGGAGAGAATTCTGTTTGTAGCTCTGCCCATAGATGCCTGTGGGACTTGCATGAGGTGTCTCTGTTCCCTCACTTTGTTTACCCATCTGAAAGCAGCGGTTGTAGTGGTGACCTTCTCTTCAAACATGTTGAGATGTGTTATTACAAAAGGCTAAGGAGGGTGCACAGGAAAAGCATGCAGTGCTGGTGTGAAGTATCCCACTCCGAGTTCCTGTCTGTGACCTGTGGCTAGGGATTCTGTTTATCCAGTCCCCCCTTCCTTAGCTTCTGTATTGAGCATACAGTGTGAACATGGCAATGGAGCTGTGTTTAAGCCTCTTCTGGGCTATATGCAATTCAGGAGTCCCAGGCTAGTAACACTTGTGGTACTTCAGCACTTTTTCTGGAACTCAGCTGGCTGTGTGAAACGTTTTTAAGTGCTCATACTGAGCTATAGCTAAAAATCTATTATGCCTTATATTTTAATAGTAAAATCAAATTGTTCTCTGACTTCAGGAGGAAGTAATTTACAACTTTTTAAAAGTTGAGTAAATTTTATTAAGTACATGAAAGCTTTGAATTCTGTATTTCAACAGGAGATCAGTGTGGAAGGACTCATATCACTCTATATTTTTGAAATAGAAATGTTCTATACTACTTGTGTTTATTATTTTTGTTTCCCCGTAACTTTTGAAACAGTGTAATTGAGTCTGTTTAGTAACACTGTGGCAATTGTGACTGTTAGGTGTCATTTACTTTGAATGAAGAGCTTGCAAACATCAATGATATTGGAGGAAAGCCTGCTTCAGTCAGTGCACCAAGGGAACATCCATTTCTTCTGCAAAGTGTGGGAGGACAGACCTTAACAGTGTTCACAGAAACTTCAGTAGGTAAGTTAGAATTAAAGTTGTTATGATTCCAGTATGTCTGGTTTCAATCAACTAAATACTGTAAGAGACAGACAACTCGGAAATCAGATTTTGGCTGTTTTGTTGTTTTCTGCGTAGATAACATCATTGTAATTTTTTTTGTGTCTGTCTGTTTATTTGGTGTGATTGAGCAACTGATTTAAGTTCTTCAGGGTTATAATGTGCGTTTCAGCTCTGGGTCTGCTGAAGAGAACAGAGGGAACGTGGAATGCAATACAGAGTGCAGTACACTGTGCATTCTCCTTTAGGGCTTTCACTGAAAAAAAAGGGGTTTGTTCCCATGTATTTTTTGTATGAACTAGTATTTTTTTTTTCTCCTTGATTTGGTCTCTGCTGTGAATCTAGTTTTATAAGAATGCTGATGTTTCCTCTGTCCGTTTTTTTTAGTCAATCAATTAAATTTTTTGCATTTCTTAGCAACTAGAAGTTATTCGAGGACCAAGGCTCTATTGAGTAGAAGTTATTATATTAACTGGGAGCAAAGGGTAGTTAGTGACATGAGAAGTGATGGGAATGAAGCACTGAATAAGCATAGACCCTGTCAAAATTGTTTTTGCTTGAGATTAGCAAGCATAACATGCAGTCAATAAGTTTTCCTGAAACTGATTTCAGTGCAAAATGGCTAAAATCTTTTGCTGTTGTGTTTAAGTTGGTGTTGACAGTACAATCAAGAATATACTTTATTGTGCTTTTCTTGCCTGAATTTTTTTTTGCTTTTTAAAGTGAACATGACACAAGTATTCCCAGTTCCAGTCAGATTCTGTACAGGCACCATGTTTCAGAGGTGACACTCATGTGTTTAAATGTGTAGATATGTTTTGAGCTCTGTGTCCAATTTCAACAAATTTCAAAGTGAATTATGGCTAGTGTGAAAACAGATGTCTGAAGGGTGGACTGTAGAGATGTCCCATCTTAAAGAAAGGCTGCTACTCTATTTGATGCCAGAAAATCCCCATGGAAAAAACCCCTGTATTGACCATGAAAAAACACTCAATAAAAACTTTCATATCTTTGCACATCAGTCAACCCCCAGTAAGGCAGTCATAGGAAATTGAAATTCACTCATTCTTAGGTTCACAGACCAGTATTTGTCTTCATATTATAATTAGCATATTTTTTTCTGAAAAGCATCTTGTTCCTTTTCCTCTTTTAAACTGTACCACGTAACACAAGCAATCTGTCAGTTTGAACCGTGGGCCAAAGATTAAGCTGGTATGCAACTGCAGATGTCATGCATCTAGGAGGGTGCAATTGAGAAATTAGCCAAATGAAATATGGATAAAAAAGTGCTTCGTGCACTATTACTCTCAGTAATACCCTACCTATTACTCTCAGTAATACCTCTACTCAATACCCTTCTTGAGGACTGACTTAGAATGGAACAAATGGCGTAAAGCAGTTGGGTTTGTTTTGTACAGGGTGGGGTTTTTTTGATTGTGGGTTTGTGATTTGTTTCCCCTTCCACCCTTTTTTTGAGCACATTGAATGCCCTAAGATCTATTCTGTGTGTAGTCCTTTAACTCTGGGATCCTTATGTTGTAGTGACTGTCCTTTTGATGGCCTTTCTGATATACGCTGTGATCTGGGAAGATGCTGTAGGGAGTTTACATATTCTGGATAATTCAGCACTTCACATTGACTCATCAGGTCATTTAGAGCAAGCAAAAAAGATCAAATTTGACAAGTAATTTAATATTCTCTGCATGACGTAATTTCTAGTCTTCTGAATGGATTTTCTGTGGGTTTTGTTTTGCTTTGTCGTAACTGAACTTGCTTCTCCTACTTGTAGTATTGGAAGAAATCCTTTAGTTCTTTCATTGTAAACGTCTGCATCTCTGGTGGTTCCATATTAGTTAATGGGCAGCAGTAGGCCCTTCTAAGGTGCAATTTATTGTGTCCAAAGGCTAATGAATTGCAGTTTCTTGCTCTTCTGCAGTGTGTATCTGAGCTAATATAAAGCTGGGTAAAGTGTCTCCCATCCCAGATACTGTTAAAAATCTGGCCTATGCTGGATTTCACACATGCTGCATCTTCTATTTGGATTACCTCTGGGGTTTCTCCCGTTTATTTTTTCTTCTCCTTTTTCTATATTTTGAAATTGCCCCAGTAAATAATACTGAGTACTCTGAAAGTGGTAGATGCAAAGTATCACCCTACTTCCTTTGCAAGGCTGTTGCACGTGTGGACTTCGCACTGTCTTCATTGCTGGCCAGATCACTGAGGCCTGTGGTGGAGCTCCTGAACATGAGTGTAGCAAAGCTGGTGGGAAGCATGGCTTCTGTCATTTCTGCAGAGGGATCTAAAGCACACTTGTCTCTTGCTGTCTAGGTCTTTCTGTCTAGGCTGGTTTTGGTATGATTTCTGCTTTAAATATGAACTACATTCTGTTCCATAAACATCGCCATATGTACATCAACAGTTGCTATGCAACAATGCTATTTGTGCTTCCAGTCATTTTATCTTATCTTTGTCATCAGCTATCATAGCTGTAATTTTTTTGGCGGGTGAAAAGCAGAGGATTTTGCATATATTTTAATGTGTCTTATAGAACAAAATGAATTTTTCTTACGTGCATATAGCTCGAAACTATCTAGGGGCAATTCATGGGCCTGATACATAGGGTATGTTTGGTTAAAATTGTTTTCTGAGCTTCCAACTGGCAGATGCTCTAACATAAGATAATGCTGTAATTTAAGTTTCTTTCTTCATTGAAGGAATGGGAAGACACTTGAGTTAAACATTTAACAGCAAACTTTTCTGATTGTGATTGTGCATTACTTCCCTTACTGCTTTAATTGCCTGATGCTTAATTTTTCTGCCAGCAGGTAGTTTAGGTTTGCTGGATCTCAATATAAATAAAATTGCAGCTTTGTTAGAGATAATGATAGAAGTTTCTTACTGATTTGGTTTTTGGAAAAATGTGCTACTAATATGACTTATGAAAATGCAGACCTTGGCAGGCAATTGCATCCCAGACTGTAAAGGACTGATGGGTGGAGGAGAAGATTTTATACTGTAGACACAAATAAAGTATAAGATATTTCGGTAAAGTTGGATGAGATGATTCATTTTATTTAAATTTTGAGTATATCTTCACAACTCCCCCTTTATAAGTGGGATTGCCGTAAAGTCTATTTTTGCATCTTTAAATTCTTTCATCCTCTTTCCATCTTACTGAAAGTAAAAAGTGTTCAGAGGATTCCATTGACAGAACACATACCAGAGCTTTGCTTCTGAGCAGCATTCATGCATGGATTGTCTCACCATTTCATGCTTCACAGAACATTGCTGACTTTTAATATTTTGTTTTGCTTCAGTTTCCTGAGGCTTCTCTCCTTCAGAAATTCAATTAATGACACTCAGTTTTTTTGTGTTCTTGTTCAATAATACATGTAACTCTGCCTATACACCGAAGAACAGCTCCTTTATTCCCACATTGCTTGCAAATTCTCACATTGTTTTGAATTGTTGGGGTTTTTTCCTTTATACAGCTTCTCATATATTAAAGGACCTTTTCTGAGTTTGTACATGAATCACACCTACCATATAACATACAATGTGCAATTGTATTCCAGTGAAAATGAATATTCAGAGGTTTTTATTCTGTATTTTGTATATATGTATTTTTAAATATCAGCTGTATCTAGCCATTAAAGAAATGTGAAGGCAACAAACCTTAATAAAAATCTTTCATTAAAGCAGTTAGTTCTTTAATTATACTTAATTATTTTCAGTAAAATACAGTGTGCTCAGAATCTTGATGCTTTGTAATACTATTTCCAATTTTATTAGATAAATGTTTGAATTCTGAAATTCCTCATCAAACTGTTATTTAGGAAATTAACACCCTCACTCTTCTGCCATCTTAGTGCAGCCTGCTGAGGAGTTTTGACCTATACCTGTCTACTTTAACAGTACTTTCCAGTTGTCTCTGTTTGGGCTGTCACTTAACCGCATATTCCAGTCTCCAGAAGGTTTTGGGATCTAACCTAATGCTTCTTTGTTCTGTTATGTACTTCACTCTTTTGTGGACTGTTAGCAGAAGCAGAAAACCTATCTGCAGCCTTATGATAAAAAAAAATAGAAGCAAAACCAGCCTTTCAGATCTGTGGCATTTATGCAAATTTCCAAATATTTTTGAAGATCATAAAGATGAAACTCTTGATCGGAAAAGGAGAATGTGTGACTCAAGCTAGTTTAATCACAGACATCATATTGATGGTTCAAAATTGTGTGTGTATTATTGTGACAAACATGTATGTCTAAATGGACATACAGTCCATTTAGAAAACAATTGCAGTTGCTTATATCATACCCCTTCTCCATCTCAAAAAATGGAAATTGTATTTATTTAATTACTTCATATGCTTGTTGGAGGATTAAAAAAATACCTTTAAAGCAGGTTCAGCTGTCTGGCAGGGATCAGCTAATTTAATTTTCATTTCTGTTATTTAACTGTTAATTCCTGTACAAATTTTAAACAATTGAGGATATAACACACAGAATATATTTTCTATTAGAATGGGCTTAGTGTAATGGGAATAGCCTTTTTGCATACTTCATTGATTTAAAATACCTTTTTTTACTGATGTCACTGATGTATGTGTAAGAAAACCAACACCCCACTACCACAACAACAGCAAAAAACCCACTAACAACAAAAAACCCCAGCTAACCAACCCCGGTCTGTTGAGGTTTATTAGGGATGTTTATCAACTCTTGCATGTTGTAGAGGAGGCTGAGCAGTGTGCATTAATGAAATACATTAATTAGACATAGTACAGCTTCCTTTACCTTCTTCATGATAGTAGTACTGAGAAGATTTTTAAAGCAGAGACTTGTGACCTAATCATAACAAAACTGAGATGTCTAAGAGTGAGGAAGAAAAATGCCACTTTTTTGCAAGATTGAATTTTGTCTGGTTTTTTGTCTCCGCTGTTGAGGGCAGATCCGAACACACACACTTTCCCTGTAGACATGAGGTACATTTATTGCTATTGGAATCAGAGATGCTCTTAGCAATGTTCAAGTGTGATGTCTTCGGCAATAGTTTTGGTGAGATAGCTCTGGTCTTCCATTGAAACTGAGTTGAAAATTGAACAGCTTTAAGTCCAGTTGCATGTCACTTCTCAGTCCAGACAGGCATTCGTATCTTTGTACGTTTGTATGTTCTTCATTACATCCTGTCTGCTTCTTGTGCGTGTACCAACTGTTTCCTTCATTAAGTTACAATTTGTTTAGGGTGTTTGTTGGGCATTTATTTTACATTATGCTGTAAATGTGCCAAATATGCCCAAAAAATAATGTCAACAAGAAAATACTTGGTTTTCTGCAAACAGGATATCCTGGATGTATGTCTGAAAGTTGGCAGGGATCTTTACTCACTTTGTGAATACTCATAGTTGGGAAAGGGCCATATAATGATTGTTTCTCATAGAGAAAGTTGCATTCAGCTACTAAGACTAATGACAGCCACCTGGTTTAAAGAAAGAAGGAGCTGTAAGATACTGGTTTTTATGTTTGCATTTAGTTCTCCGGCTCTCAACCCATCTCAATGAGAAAAGAGGGACAGAAGCCTTCAAAGCCAGCTAGAATCAGTGGCAAGAAAAAGGTTTTCTAAAATGTTTCATGTTTTCAGTTCTTTTAGTACCCAGCCTGTAAATGGCAGAAATTATCAACCTAACTGAACTTGAAAATTACTCTCTGAGTTAGAGCTGTAATTCACTCTTGCCTGTAAGTAAATAGCCTGTAATGACAGCTGTAACTTGCCTGAGTTGAAAGCAAAGGACAAGTATGTTTTACCATTTCTAACTGTGTTTCAGGGAAGTGAAAATGTTCTTTTTATTTTCTGCATCAGAGGATGCATAAAAAGGAGAAATATAGGAGGAACAGTCAAATACAATGCTGACAAATTAATGTAGGGGTTTAATTTTATAGGACTTGGTAAGGGTTACAACTCAGATTACCATAATACATCTACTGGCAGCCATTTCCTGAAATGTGGGATCAGAATTTCTTGCAGAAAGCCATTTCTGAATCTGACTCTGTCATTCACCGGAGTGATAATTTTTTTTGCAAGTCACTTTGCAGCAGACACTTTGTGTCTGTTTCTCTTCCATACATACTTATGATTCTCTGCTACATGGAACAGGAGATGTTTCTGATTATGTGTATTTGTTGTACTTGACAAGTACAAATACTTGACAAAAAAAATACCAATGGACTATAGTACCATTTGAGGACAATTGATCAGACAGGAAAAAGCTTGAAGAAATAAATTCTTCCGTGGCCTGCAGAAAGGGTAGAGAAGAGGTTGATCAAGGCCAAAAATTTACCTAATGCCAATTAAGAACATTCTTTTCCAGAACCTTGATTATTTTTGTAATATACAAAAATATTTGTTTGTCTAGACTGACCAGTGAGATAAATGAATAATGTACATGGCTTGAGCATAATCGTACTACTGATTTTGTATAAATGTGTAACTTTGTTCTCGCGGAGCTCAGTCAGAGGTGTAATAGAGTTCTCTCATTTAAGTTGTGAGTTTGGGCACTAAAGGAGTTTTTTTTTTGTTGCTGCTGGTGGCAAATTATTCCTCAGAAGATAAGTTTACAGACATTAATCAAATCCAGTGATTATGATTTTATCATAATTTATCATTCTTTACTTTGTGACCCAAATTTTAGATGTAATTTCAAATAATTAGCACAGGAACATTATGATTCCTTTTCTCTGTATTTTTTTTTCCAGAAAACCAATCAGAAGAAAAATCAGAAAGCGGCACTGCTGGTGAGTATAGACACTTTCCTTGAGGCACTTAAGAAATTACTTATTACTGCAGATTTTCAGTTTTGCTTCTTAAGAAATTGGTAGATAAAAAAAAAGTGTCTTTTTTGTTATATTTAGTTCAATATCATAACATTAAAAACATTAAAAATAATTTCATAAACTGTTTATCTGCTGCGACCAAAAGTTTAAATGATTAATATTTTTTATTTAAAAGAAGGGGAATAAAATCATGAGGGAGAGGTTTAGAAATGTAATGTCCTTTGGAATGTTGCTTTGGATTTTTTTATTTATTTCTCAACTCTTTTGTTTTGTTTCAGTTCATTGTTTGTCTACTTTTAGTTTGAATTCTTTCCTTTTGATGGGAAAGTTTGTAACACATTTCCAGATCTTTTGTTATTTGATTCCAATTGCATAAACTAAGCAGTCATAAAAATAGTCCATAAAAAGTAGGATTATCCCTGATGCCCACAGATTAATAGTATTGGGACTGGAGTGGCACTTGTAAGTAGTAAAGGCACAGGTAGGAGATGGCTCATGTGAAAGATGTGAAAGAGCTTCAAACTCCTACTTGTCTTAAAAGCATTTCCTAAACATAAATCTAATGCTAGTGGGTGTTTAAAATGTCTTCTTGAAAGTACTTTTTGGATGCTTAAACATGGAGAAGTCTGCTTTTTCTAATATCTGACTTCTTTGAATTGCATTTCAGCATCAAATATTGTCAGAAGTGTATAGTTTGTGTCTGGCTAGAAGTAGGGTTTGGGTTATGTTTTCTGTAGTAGGGAATTCTTTTTGAAATGGAGATTCCTTCTATTACACTGGCCTAAGCATGTCAGAAGACTGGTGTTAGGAATGTTATAGTCTGCAGACTTGTACTGAATCCATGGTGTGTTTTATAGCTTGCAATTCTTCTCAGTTAATTGGTAAAGCCTGTTCACTCTGATTCTGTGTGAATCGTGGTGAAGTCTTAAAAGAAGCGCTGCTTCCTAGAGATCAGTATTTTATACTTGAAACCTGAGACTCACTGCTATGCCATGTCTCGTGTAAATCAGATGTTGAGATTTTAACTGTTAAAATGAATCAGAATTTTGATACTTCCATTTAGTTGGTTTTTTAGATGTAAGGGTTGGTTTTGCTTGGCTTTTGTGGTTTATTTTGTTTTGGTTTGTGTTTGAATGGTTGAATTGTCTGCTCTTCATTCTTGGTGCCTCCTCCTTGTTCTGAGAATGTTGTGTAACGTGGCCATGTGTTTAGTTGTTTGTATTTTTGCTTCGGCCAGAAGAAAGAATTACTGTGTGCTGTGGGCTGTTAAAATATGCTGACAAGATTGAGTGCTAAACCCATTTGATGGAATCGAATTCTCTGAGTAATGGTAGTTGGTTACCCTGGGGCATATAAAGGAGGACTCTCAGCCATCAGTTATGCTATTTGCTTATTCACTTTTTTCTCAAAATCATTGTGGAACTCAGATGACCTTTCCCAAACTACCTCTCAAGTAATTCAGGTTATTTAGTGCTCAATTTTTCTGTTAATCTACTGTTTCTTGGCCTACATCAAGTACTTTTGAGGAAAAGATGATGTCTTTTATGTATTTATTTAGCACGTTAGCATAACATGACCCTTTTGGGTATTACTTTTTTTAATTACTTGCGTATTATTTATTGTAATAAAAATATGTAAGTTTTATTCATAGTTAGTAAGTAAAGAAAGTAAATGAGATATGACATTCAGAAACAATTTGATTTACATCCTTAAAAAATTTTTACATTGGTAAGGTGCTGTCAAACTTAAGAATTTGTTATGTTGTAAATCATTAGTATTATGTGTGACCTTTTAAATCACATTTATTGTTGGGATAGTTGTAAACCACTTAGAAAAGCCATGATAGTACCGGTGATGCTGTTTGAGAGAGACTCTGAGTGATGCTGGGTCAGACCAAAGATCATCTGGCTGGTGTCCTGTGCTCAGTGCTGGTTGATAGCAGATGCCTTGAGATGAGTGTAAGAACAGTGTAAAAGCACAATGGTGTCTCCCCAAGATACTCCTCATAGAATCATAGAACAGTTTGGTTTGAAAGGGACCTTTAAAGCTCACCTAGTCCAACACCCCTGCAATGAGCAGGGGTATCTTCAACTAAAACAGGTTGGTCAGACCCCTGTCTAACCTAACCTTGAGCATCTGCCTCTTCTCTGGGCAACCTGTTCCAGCTTCTTCCAGCCTTTAATGATTCAGAGCTCAGGGTGTTCCAGAACCAGAAGTGGTGTTTTACTTAACAGGACTTCATGGATTTTCCTTCTGTGAAGTGTACCTGTTGCTTGAGCCCATGTAAAATCTTTAGTATCCATAATATCTTGAATGATGGTTACAGTCAAAATATTCAGGAATCAAGACATATGTGAAAACAAGTTTACTTAAACTAAATTTGAGCTCCTTTTGCATTTTATCATTTTAGATCACTTTTTCCATACAGAAACCCTATTTGTTTGGAGCTTGTGATAAACAGTGCTTGGTGATTCAGCCAGTGTTGTTTAGTGCCTGGAGGCTGGTTTATGCTAAAAGGACCATAGCAAATGACACACTCAGCTAAAGGAGAAGAGAAATGACGTTTGGCTTTGCTTGGTCCTATATGAGGATGAGCAAGCAATTTAAATCCAAATATGTGTATGTAGCTCTTGTTTGTTTATGGCGTTGCTTTCACCTACCTGTAAGTGCTGTCAGTGGTGACAGAAGCTGTGAAAACCAAGCATTTGTGCCAATATAAAGTGTGACCTGCTCCCCCCCAATAAAAATACTCATAAGCTGCTGCTCTGAGCCTGTGTAGTCTGCTGGGAATGATACAGTAAAGAAATGCTCTCTCGTGTAAGAGCAAATGCAGTTAGGGGCTGGCCGTGTGGAAGTGTATTATATGGAAGTTGCGTGGGCAGCAACTGAGTATATAATGTTGCTTAAGCTTTGAGCGTGTAGACAGACAATGTAGGGTGAACTTGGTATTAAAATGTTACCAATTGTGAATGTGTGTGCGACTGCAGACACAAATACAACATTCGAACTGATTGTAGATACCATTTCCTTACTTTCTTGATATTGCATTAAAAAAAAAAGATTCAGATGTTGATTATACATGTGTTTGAATAGCTGAAATTCCTTGTAAGCATGATGATAACCACTGAACTCCGTGTGATAAAATCAGCAATTTTTTTGTTAAAGACAGGGAGTTCTTACAGTATAACATGGGACAGTATAAAGCTCCTAAATGCACATTTGATTTTATCCTCTTTCAAGCAGTTAACATATATTAATTATACTTCAAAAGCAAAACTCTAACTGAAAAATGATTGTCAGGAGGAATAAACCAGTAATTTTTAATTTAAATATTAGCTTGCAACTCAGTGTTGAAGATAATTTAGACGCAGATTTTTCCATTTTCAAGCCACAGAAACAGTTTTTGCCTTGGAAATATAACTGGGTTTGTTGGCAGATAAATACAGCACAACTTAAAATACAAGCTTCCCAGTAGCTTTACAGGAGCCATAATCAGTATGAGACACCATTTGTAGCTGTTGAAACACACAAAGAACCAATGATTCCTGCTTTAAGGTTTATGTAGTCAAGGCCTATAGTACTGGTTATAATAAATATCATGGAAGAACAGGGAAGGTGCACTGGTAGAATAGCAAAAGGATACAGATTTAATGTAGGTCAGCACTAACTGGAGTTCAATTTTTTGAGAATTTGCGTAAATGTCCTTGGTGTCCTCAGAATCTGAGAATAAATTGGCTATTTATTTTAGTATATTGTATGAATAGTCTAACATTTGTGTCTGAGCAAACGTATTTATTGTCATACACTTTGTTTCCTGAGAACAGAACCTGATACAAAACAGTGCCAGTTAATCCCATGACAATATTTTGTCCTTCTGTGATGTCCATGTCCAGCTTGTTGAAGTACTGAACTAAGCAGAAGTGTGCTTTTGGCTTGTACCAGAGTTCTGGTTTTCCTTATGACTCTTGAGGAATCCCAGGAATCTTAGCCATGCCAGGCATTACAGATCATGACTTCACAAATTGTGTTTGTCTTCTATGAGGTATTTTGCTGATTGTTGAAGTTCACCCATCTACCAGCATGATCACATTTGATGGGTTCAGACTTTTGGAGTATTGCAAATTCAGAGCCTTGAATAATGGCTCAAAGGGGCAGAGGAAAATCAAATATTTGCTGTCTTGGCCAGTACAAGACTGACATGTAGCAGATGTAAAGCTTGCAGGAGTCAGTTTCAAAGTAAATAAAATGAGGTCGTTCCGCACTCAGAATGTAATTGAATTCGTTGACAGAAGATGTGGATGAGAAGGTGGTATTTGCTAAAGGCTGACACAACCTTAGCGGAGACCAAAGGGATAAGGAAGATCATGGAATGATGGAATAGTTTGGGTTGCCTTAAAGACTTTAAAGACCATCTGGCTCCAACCCCCCTGCCATGGTCAGGGACACCTTCCACTAGACCAGGTTGTTCAGGGCCCCGTCCAGCCTGGCCTGGAACACTTCCAGGGATGGGGCAGCCACAACTTTTCTGCATGACCTGTTCCAGTGTCTCACCATCCTCACAGTAAAGAATTTCTTCCTAATATATAATCTAAATCTGCCTTTTTTCTCTTTAAAGCCTTTGTCCCTTGTTCTATGTACATGCCCTTGTAAAAGTCTCTCTACTGCAGCCCCCTTTAGGTACTGGAATGTGCTCTAAAGTCTCCCTGGAGCCTTCTCTTCTCTGGGCTGAACAACCCCAGCTCTCTCAGCCTGTGTTCATAGGAGATGTGCTTCAGCCCTCTGATCACCTTTGTGGCCCTCTCTGGACCTTTCCAACAGGTCTCTGTCCTTCTTCTGCTGGAGACATAGGAGCTGGAAGCAGTATTCCACATGGGTTTTCAAGAGAGTGGAGAGGGGCAGAATCTCCTACCTTGATCTGCAGGCTACTCCTCTTTTGATGCATCTCAGGGTACTATTCACCTTCTGGGCTGTGAGCTCACATTGCTAGGTTATGTTGAGCTTCTCATCAACCAAAATCCACCTAAGGGGGCTAGGGTTGAGAATATTTGAGAGACCCCAAGCCACAAAAGTCAGGTGGACANGATGGGGCAGCCACAACTTTTCTGCATGACCTGTTCCAGTGTCTCACCATCCTCACAGTAAAGAATTTCTTCCTAATATATAATCTAAATCTGCCTTTTTTCTCTTTAAAGCCTTTGTCCCTTGTTCTATGTACATGCCCTTGTCAAAAGTCTCTCTACTGCAGCCCCCTTTAGGTACTGGAATGTGCTCTAAAGTCTCCCTGGAGCCTTCTCTTCTCTGGGCTGAACAACCCCAGCTCTCTCAGCCTGTGTTCATAGGAGATGTGCTTCAGCCCTCTGATCACCTTTGTGGCCCTCTCTGGACCTTTCCAACAGGTCTCTGTCCTTCTTCTGCTGGAGACATAGGAGCTGGAAGCAGTATTCCACATGGGTTTTCAAGAGAGTGGAGAGGGGCAGAATCTCCTACCTTGATCTGCAGGCTACTCCTCTTTTGATGCATCTCAGGGTACTATTCACCTTCTGGGCTGTGAGCTCACATTGCTAGGTTATGTTGAGCTTCTCATCAACCAAAATCCACCTAAGGGGGCTAGGGTTGAGAATATTTGAGAGACCCCAAGCCACAAAAGTCAGGTGGACACTGGGATGTTGGAGTCCAAGGCATGCCTCTGACAGCTCTGGCAGGTCAGGGAGCCCCGAAGCCCCTGCGAGGGGGTCCCAGACCCTGGCCAGAAGCCAAG
>VZRQ01011074.1:108253-181863 GCA_013397975.1 Machaerirhynchus nigripectus | reverse complement strand
GCGGCTGGAGCTGAGAGCTAGCTTGAGATAAGAAGAAAAACACAACTTAAAGCAACATCTGCAGGCGTCTTCTCATCTGTTCGGGCTCGAAGGTAAAGCTACACAGAGGCTAAAATAGAGATAACGGACTTGTGTGGAGTAACAACTCCAGCACTGGGATGCATACCCAGTAGGAGAATCATACATGGCTTGCACTGTCTTTAGGTTTCTTCATAGATGTCCACTTGTGACCACTTTGACTGCTGGACATGACTACTGGAGTCATGATGCTGAGCAAAGCAGACCTTTAGTCTTATCCAGAACTGTTACACTCAGGCTCTATTTGCCCCTTTCTCCCTCTGCCTTTTTTTTTTCTCCCCAGTTCTATACTGTTACACAGCTTCCACCGAGGATAGTTAGTTAAAATTTCCTCTTTTTGACCGTGGAGGTAACTTCTTTGGGGGAGAGCAGTTAAAGCAAAGGCGAGAACAGCTCTTCTAAGGCTGTGTGTAGTCATTTATCTTTGCCTTTGATAACTGCAGCTACAAGAACACTGGAGGCAGTAGTGCAGTAGGGGGACCTGAGCTTTCTGTATGCTTGTGTCTGGAAACAGTCTAGCAAAGCTCATTTTATGCTCTTCCTGAGCTATCAGGCTTTTCCAGTCCCAGCATCTTGACAATAGCAGTGGTGACACAGGAGCAGGAGCAGCGTGTAGCTGTGCTATAGCATATTGTCCTACTCATGCAGGTTGTCTTAAGGATTTCTGTGCTGTACTCTGTGGGCAAACCCAGAAATCATAATCTTCGTGTGGCAGAAAAGTTATGGAAGTGGACTTTAATCATCATATGGGAAGGCATAAGATAGCCTACATGTTAGATTTGTGCCCTGTTGGGAAGAACTTTATTTGCTGTTCATTTTAGAAAATGTTTTGGAAATGGCACAAGACCTGGCAGTGCTGCAGGCCTTAGATAATGTTAGTATTGATAAGACTTCTAACCTGAGAGTACCTTTTCCTCTCTTTAGCTGATTCTTATCAACCTGGCTGGCAGGACCTTTAATTTGTCTCCTCTGAGATTACCAGTTTCAGCATAGAGAAAATGCACTGCCAATACTTGCCAAAGTCCGTATTTAAGAAGTAGAGAGGCAATAAATGACTGGGTTTGGTGTTACAATTGCTTATTCTGTTTACATTTTTTCATGTTTAGCCTGTTCATTGCTAGTTTGTTTGCTGATTTTTTTCTTCCTAATTGAGAGAGTCTTCACCCACCTCTGACCTGGGTTTTTTTTTTTTTCCACTTCATCTGTTCACTATGGTACAAAATGAAGAACCTCCTAGGAGCTAACAAATAGCTTTCTGTGGAGCTGCAGCAGGAGATTTGTAGCTTGAAGTTTTCTATTAACATTTTTTTAAAAAAAGCTAATTCCTCTGACTTCTGCTACAATAAAGAAAATTGCCTCTTTGAAAGCTTGGCATATGAAAAGCAAAAAGAGAATTTTGTAAATTTTTTCCCCCATTACTTATTTATTAATTTCAGGTTTATTAGACATTACTTGTATTGTATAACCTCAGTGTTGCACTGTGTGGGCATCTGTCTTCACCACAAAATCAAGACCCTCAGCTGACACTGAGTGACACTGAGTCCCTTTCTCTTCATCTCATAGTGCTCATAGGCTCTCTGACCATACTTCTCCCTCCCCATCCTCACAGCTGGGGGACTCCAGCACTGCAAACTTCCCTGAGCATCAGACTCCAGACTCTAGGTCTGGAGGGTCCCCTTGGAACCTCATCTTCCTGGGGCATTTTCCCAGCAAGCAGCCTTTGGTTTTTAAATCTTAATTCTCATCTCCTTGATGTGCTTCTGTGGCTGGTAAAGTGCCACCCCCTTACACAGGACGCCAAATCTCTCTTCAGGAGCTGTGAGCAAGAAAACCTTGTGCTTCATTTTTAGCAGTCTTTCCATACCTGGAACAAGGCTGCCGCTCAAAGTTTGGTAGTGTCAAAGGCAAAAATAAAGATGTATCCTGGAAAAGCATAGAGATCTAGCTTTTCACAAAACTGAAATAATGCTTAGGGCAGAACTAGTGGAATCCCCCTTTAATGCCCAGAAAGATGATGGCTTGCATGAACTGTCTGTAAACCAAGGTTATGTCCCCCAAAGTTACACCACCAATGAACAAGACAATATTGTAGTAATTTTAGCATTATCAGTAGAAGCTTACAGACATTCAGAATGACTCAGTTTATAGGAGTCATCTTCTAACGACTTGGTTTTGAAATCTTAGCATGTTGAGCTTGCATATCATCATGTCGTAATAGTGTTTTAAATGAGTAGCTGCTGTTTACAGCTATAATTATTGTACCAGCTTTTGAACAGCACAGATAGAAACAGCTTCTTGGGAGACTGTTGCATTAGCTGTGTGTGGTACTCCTACTACACATATTTTTGGGAAAAGAAATCAACTGTCTAGTTCTACAGAATATTATGCAATTTCAGAAAGAAAGGCAACTGCAGTTTCTTTTTCTGAGTGCTTGCTCATCCGCGTTCCTCAGGTGTCATCATACATCTTCCTCCTACCTTCCCCACTCCTTGCCATGCTGCTTGTTTTCTGGCATTTTATTGGGAATGATGATGATTTACAGAGCCAGTGTTTGGAGACAATGTTCTCTGTGATATACCAGTACATTGGAGTTACAGAATGTCTATTTCAAAAGTGAGTAAAACCCATAACGTTATTTTTCTGATCCTAAATTTCTTGTGCCTTGCTTATTGATTTTGTTTCAACCCAGTAAATTATGCAAGTCTCTCTCTTCGTATAAAGATTCCTTAATTTTTTAAACTCGTAGTCACTTTCCTGTCAACCTACCCTGTGTTGCAAGGCAGCAGACAAAGTTAGGTTTATGTAACAGTTATTTAGCAAAGATGATCTAGCCTAGGAAAATAGTATTTATTTTGTTGTAGACCCAAGTTAACTTGTCCTCTTCATCCCCAATTCTGATTCATCAGTCAGCAGCATCAGGGCAACATGGCCCTTCTACACAAATAAATGAGTGGATTAGACACTGCTCTTACTAAATTGTATTATTTGTTGCCTGCCGTTATTCTGCTTGTATACTAATGAGGAGTGGAGGACGAAGATAATTTTCTTAACCTGTTCTTGTCTTACTGAGTGGAAACCTTGCAATGCTTTTAAAAGGTGAAAATAACAATGCCACTGATTTTCTGCAAATGATGATGTAATTTTTACCTACTGTAGAAAAGAAGTGACCTGTTGTCACTTAAACAGTTGTAATAGGTACAAATGCAAAAAATAAAAAATAAGATGTGAGCGTTTGAAAATATCAAGAGTGCAATTATGATGCTGTGGAACACTGGTCAGTGGGTGAGTCAGTACTGAAGGTACAGACTTGGAGCTGCAATCCGACCTTATTGTGCAGCCTGTGTATTTCACACCATCAAGACTACCTCCAGAAACCACATCTGACTGTAGAAGCCATTGGGTAGTAAGTGGTTAGAGACTGAAGAAATACTTTGAAGGGGGCATTGTGTATGTTTTTCCCAGTTATGTGTTCTTTCCTAGACATCCCTGAATAAATCCCACATCTGGCTTGGTGAAAGGAAGAGGTACAGTGAAACAAAAATGGAAAGTAGTTTTATGATGGGAGGAGAGAACAAGTTAAGAGAAAGGATTTGAGGGTCAAAGGATCAAAAATGGGGATTCTCCCAGACATGTGAAGTCTCTGGGTTTAGAAACAGTTCACAGTCTCCAGGGGAAACTGGGCTAAAACAGGCCTTAGCCTGATGTAGTACAGCCATTTGTAGGTTTTGTTCTCGTATAGAAATCCATATAGTTGGTGCCTATGCCAGTGTACTGCCAAGTGTGATAAAGAGTCTTTGGCGTCTCCCCACCAGTGGGAAAAGATGGGCGATCCAAGTGTCAGTATTTTGGTCAATTTGGCAGCTATTTACATTTTCCCATGAGCAGTCGTTCAAGAAATTAATAGGGGAAAGGATTTTTATTGTAGTCTGTGGAAGTTAGTCCTTCCTTCAGTTGCATCTGTCCTTTCTGCTTGGTGACCCATTTTCTCACCTGAGAAAACAGTCAGGGAGGCAAGCGGAGCTGACCAAGCCTGGGAGCAGGTTAAGTGCCTCCTTGTGAAATGGGAGGAAGTTCTTTCTTACTCCTACAAGAGCAATTGAAGATCGTCAGAGAAATTATGGTAATTGTAATTCCTTCCTGATACTTGTAGGACAGTTCTGATAAGTTTGTTGTGATCCAAGTCTTAATGAGACAAAGAAGAATAGAAATATTTTGCATGCACGTCGTATAGTAAGTAAGGTTGTTAGAATGACTGTGGGTATTTCTGACTTAAGCACTTGATTTTGCAGCTTTTGTATTGTCATAGCAGTTATTGAATATGAAATTTCCAACCTTAAAGAAAAGACAGAAAAGGTAGCTGATGTATAACTAGGTACCTTTTCTGGCACATCCTGCTGTGGTGGAACACAAGTATCCGACTGACTGAACGTATGCAAAACATATTTATATTTACTATGTTTATGGAGTACAGAGAAAACATTATTCACAGTATTAAGGTTTTATGTGGTCTTTTTGTTCATATACCAAAGCAAGACACTCCCACCCTGAAAAATTGCTCAAGTTTGTAACTAGTTTGAAATGTATAATTGTAGCTGATACGGCATGATTCAAGACAGTTGTGGATTTGTTTAGTGTGCACTAGGAAGGGAATTAATTTTTTTACCTCCATGTTTCTTTCTGCTGTGTAATTCAAAGAGCTGAGTGAGGTGCCTTCAATCAGAGGTAGCATGTAAAAATTTCAAACCCTGACACTTGCAGAAATGCATCACTGCTCATGAAAAAGGGGAAAGAAACAAGATTGAAGTTAGTGTTGCAGCAGATGACTTTACATGTATGCCATAGATGTCAGTGTTACTTACACAGAAATATATTAAATATCCTGTTAATATTATGTAGGGTAATGAATCTTTGAATTTTAAACAAACAAACCAAGCAACCTGCAATAAACCAACCAAACAACACAGGTATTTATTTTAATAATGATTAAAGAGGTACATTTTTCACTTAAAAAATAAGATTTCAAGTTCTTTTTCACAGGTTGAGAGGGCAGTAGATTCTTTGAACCAAAAGCCTGGTAAATAAATCTTTTATTAATAGCTATAGAATATTCTTAGAAGATGCTTCAGATGGTTTCCATGTTACCTGTGATTATCAGCTTATGAATAGCTTACATCTTGAAATTCTTTTCTACCATAAATGCAGACCCATCAAGTTCTCTACTGATTTTTCATGAGTGAAAGTCATGCTCTGATAAAAAACTGGTGCTGCTTTCTGATAGGGAAGTGCCAACAATTGACTCCTTGGTGTTTGGCATCCTAGGAGCCCAACTGAAAGGTGACCAACCACAACATATTTTAATTAACATATATTAATTGTTTGAAATAAAAATTGATTTTTGCTTTCCTTCTTTCCAGCTGCATTGACATTTTAAATCTCAGTCAAAAATCCAGGGCAAATAAAGGTTATAACCAAAAGCATTTAAGTGCAAATGGATGATTTGACATCCTAGGAGCAACAGCCTCCTCCAGACTTTGTGCTGATGCAGGCTGTGTATTTGACAGCACTGTGGGCATGCTGCTTTAAAACTTGTGGGTTCATTATGGAGCTTTTTTAGATTGTCTTGTCACTTTTTCTTGTTCATGTAGAGAATTGTGTCTAGAAAGGGCTTTTCATGTAATTGTTCTGTGTGATTGTGTTTCTAGTTCTTGTCTTAGAAGATCAACAGGATTTTGTATTTCTTTCATGGAAGCTTTCACATTTGCTTTTCATGGAAGTCCTACAGATTCTTATAAGCACAAGATTAGTGGTTAATGAGGATTTTTTTTAATACATCAATTTGAAAATAGCTTGGAGGGGGAGGAGAGAAGATGACACATGCTGGTGGCATATGTAAATAATAGTCTTGTACTATGTATCTTTTGTGTGTAGATAGTTAATGCATTTGGACAAATTCAGAGAAGTTTTGCGATACATGGACAGTTCTTCAGCTTGTATGCCTAAAATGTAAAGTGATCCTATTTTTAAGCGTTGGAGTCTGGAAAAGTTCCACTTGGAACCACATCTTTTATAGAATCACAAGTTTTATGAACTGTAAATCTGTAACATGAGGACTAGATAGAAAACTTCATAGTTTCTAGACAGTGGAGTCATTCTGGTGGAGTATTCTGGACAGGTTGAATTCCCCCATTTGATAAAATCATACTGGAATATGTTTCAGTCACTGCTGCCTAGTTTGGAGATGTAGCATCCCTGTATTAATTCATCTCTAGCAAGTGACCTAGTTAACAACACCTGTTGTATGTTAAAACTGAAAAAGAGTTTCATGTTGAGGGATAAGTGGACCTTGCATTTGTATTCCCAGCCTTTGCTACTAAGGATTGATTTGTTCCCTCTAAAATCCAAACCACAACTGTTCTCAGCCTCTCTTGTGTTAGCTGTTCTCCTTGGTTGTCACTTCTAATATGGATTATACTGCATTTTGTTGACATTTTTTTTGTGTACAAAATCGGTGTTTTGGGAGAACTACTTAGTTGGTTTTTTCATTTTTTAATAAGTATTTTACTTGAATTTTGGGTTCATATGAGCTGTGAATGATGACTGATTTCAATGTCAAAGCTTAAACTTAGAGTTCGTGCAGCTTCTTTTTGCCTTTTATGATGATTTTTCTGTTCACTTTTGTGATGTGACTGGTTTGTAATGCTTGTGGTTAAATTAGTTACAGTTGTTCTATAGAAACTATTAAAACTTTTTAAAAAATGTAAATTAAAAGATTTGATAAAGAGTGGAGGTGAGGAGAATGAAGGTATTTATTCCATTACGTAGAGTGAATAGTCTTTAATGCCAGCAGGTGGTCTGTTCAGAACTGATAGTACTCATTGCATTTAGTAAGCCACTGTGCAAAGCAAGGGCTCTGTTCATTGCCTGTCCTTATGAGCACAAATGATTGCTAGGAAATACTGACTGTACCATTGTAGGATGCCATTACTGGAAACCTGTTACTCTAAACTTTATGTCAAATACTTTTATTAGCTATTTGATATGTACATATTATTAGAAAGCTTAACATTCTGTGCAGGTTGAACTTATTTCCTGCAATAAAACGAAATCTCCCCCAGAACTATTTTGCTGCTTTACATGTTTCTGGCAATTGCTATTAGTGTAGCAACATGGTATAAATTTGGGGTTAAATGAGTTGAGAAATCATTTAACTTAAAAATCAAGTTGGTTAATTTTAAACTCTCTTGCAATCTTGTTTTTATCAAATTCAGTACAATAGATTACCATAAACACTAATGAACAGTCAAAATCATTTATTCCAGCTAAAAGTCATTCTGAATTTGTTATAAGCAAAACATATTTTAAGCCTGCTTATTATATGAAAATACTCTCATTGCTGTTCAGCATAGCAGTTAGGTATATGCACGTTCATCACACAGGTACACAAAAATTCAGCTACACTCTCTGGTTGAAAGACAGCATTGAGAAAACATATTACAAAGAGCATAAAGCATTCCATGTGTTTACAATGTTAGCAGATAATTTTTGTTAAATTCAGGCATAAAATTTTCATTCAGCTTAAGTAAGCCAGAGATAGATGTCATTATGAGATTTACATACCATTAGCTCACATCAGTTGATTAGCAGCTGAGCTCTGTGGTACAGGGCTAGTTAGATGCATTATTTGTGATGCCAGGAGGCTGCAGCTCAAGGAGGTTTACTGGCTGCATGCTCGTTTCCTTTGCCTTTGTGATTACTTGATAAAATGCAGTGCATCACTGTGAACAATCGACCCTCTTGAACAATCCAGACTGGTCAGCAGTCTAAACCCACATTTTAAAGCCGTCATTATAGCCTCAAATTTAAGAGTTTCCAGGGTGCAGACAAAGGTGTTGTCCTCCTTCAGTACCAATCGTGTACCATTTTCAGACTTTATGAAGTACTTAAATTGAATAATATTTGAAGATACTGAAAACTCCTCTGGAAATCCATCCAGCCTGCTTTTGGACACCAGTACAATTCTGGATTTTATTTTTGCAATGAATTCAGGAGCATTACAAAAGATTCTAAGTCCTTGTGAACGGTCGTGGCTGTCAGTTATTTCCAGGAAAGTAGTCTCTCGAGATGCTAGCTGTTCCTTCTCCCACCTTGATTTCACTGCCTCGGAGAGTACTTTAAGCTGGAAAAATTCAGCTTCTTGTGCCAAAAGTTGATTTTCTCGAAACCCCTCTGGTAGAAGAAGTTCTCCGTTCCGTAGGAAGTTGAGGATGTGTCTGAAAAGGAGTCCATCTCTGTCTATGAAGTAATGACCGTCTGCATCAAATGGGCACATTATTCTTCCGTTTATGATCCCCTCCAGAAAAGAATCTGGATACTTGGTTAGTGTCTGTTTTTGTGTGATATATAGATAACCACCGACATTCAGAGTAATCAGAGATGTTTTATAGTCCTTGTCTAGCTCGGAGCTTTCAGAGTTGCTGGTTTTTTCTTCGCATTCGTTTTCTCTTCTGCTTGCTTTTCTCTCCATTATTGAAGCTAGGACAAAAAGCCAGCTATCCTGCTTTGCTCTTGTCAGCTTGCAAAGAGGATGTTCCTTATTAAAAAGCACCTTTATTCAGCTCCAGCTCGATGTTGGAATGGAAATGCTGTTCGCATTGCTCCGACTGTCAGCTTGGGTTTGCAGTAGGTGGCGTATCAGCTGTGTGTGCAGGGAGATAGCAGGAATATGACTGTAAGGGAGAATTTGCATTTAACTGTGTAAGGGAAGAAGCGTATAACAACTGTTTGTTTTGTTTCTTTCCTTTTAGTCTAAGTAGTTTGCATAGCTTAGGTGGTTCTGCACAGAAATACATACCTCTATACTAAACGGCAACTTATTTTTAATACTTGAAGATGTATTTGTAGCATCAGCTGGCCAAATCATATTTAGTACTTATGGTGTTAAACAGCTTCATTTTTGTTCCAAGGATTTTTATTTTCGCAAAGCCTGTTATTTCACATTGTTTTTTTAGTACTGATTACAGTACCTGATGCATACAGCAGGACAACACAGGAAGGAAAAGTGTCCCGGTATGTACAAGGGGGGTGTCATCTGTGGAATGTGTGCACATGCATGTCACTCATTTATTGGGCACGTGTGCAACAGTAAGATGTTTCCACAGAAGATACCCTGGAAGTGGTGCTAAGGACTTGTTGGTCTGACTGTTTTAAGTTTGTGGCAAAAGCTTTTATTTGCAGTCAGAGGGAGTATCCTCACCAACACAAGAGCAGCAGCGTGATTAGGTTTTGCTTTTTGCCTTTCTGTGTGCCATAGACAAAAGCTGTTTTACAGGGAGGATTTACCATTTATATTGGTGATGGTTTTTAAGTCATCAAGACTGTCTAGCATCAGTTTGTGCTTTCTCAATAGAAAAACTCAGCTGCCCTGCAGAACAAAGGGCTTGTGTGCCTACAGATAGCTTTGAACATCACATAACACCATAGCTTAGCAACACTGGGGTACGGGGAGGCAGAAACATCGGAACAGCACACTGGAATCAAATGGCTGTCTTCTCTCCTGTGCTTTGAGCCTCCCAGTTGCCTCTTAGAAAAAGATTTCCCCTTTAAACCTTTGCAGTTTGGAGCAGGAAAGGAAAAGCTCTCTACACATCTCTCTGGGCGTTTCCTTGGGGAGTGGACAGATGGGAGCCACTGCATGCATTCCCCGGCACAGGTGGGAGCAAAGGCTTTCCTTGGGTGAGACCTGGAGAGGAGGAGGTTCCATCTTTTTCAAGATGTATTTTTTACTTTACAGGTAGATGTGTCCTGCTGTGCCTGACTAGCAGTGGAAAGGCAGATTATTTTTCTGTAAATTCTTCTGCTCTATTTCTAAATATCTTATTCCTACTGCTCCCACTGTCTCTCAGGTTGTTCATTGATACCATAGAGAAATCACTGTAATATTTTATTATTTGATAACTGACTTTAGTGGAAATAAATGTTTTTCTCTCACTCTTCTTGACAAGGTATCCTACCCCTAGAACTGATACGCTAAATTTTTGTGCTGCTGTATGTGATTTATTAAGCAGGTATTATTAGGTTTGATTTACCAGGAATTAGTAACGGTTTTATTTTTAACTCTTTGATGCCATGGATATGTTTAACATAACTTCAGTCAAAGAGATTTCAATCAGTTTCTAATTTTTAAACATTTGGACTTGTTTTCAAGATTAACTCCTTTTATTAATTACTAAGTCATTCAAGTTCAAGCTATTGAATTAGTAACTGAGAAAATGAAAAAGTTAATTAGTTTCAGGTAACATTTTTTTTCCATTACAGGAAACATCCATTCAAATTTAGTTTATTGTCAAGTGATGAAAAGAATCATGTAATGTGCTTAGATTGTGCATAGCTAAAATATTGAACCAATTTATTGTCTGTTAAACCTTAAGAGAATGATTGGTGGTGCTTCCATCTCACACAGTGAACTTGAAATACTTCGAAGCTGAACTAGAAGCATCCTGGTACAAGTGAGTAGGGATTTCCAAGGAGAGAAGGGATTTGTAAAAGATAAGAAATTTTCCATGTCCAGTTAAGCTGTCTGCATTTTAATAGACAGAATTTACAGAACAGTATGTGTTCACTTAAGTTTTCATCATCTTCTCAGTGTTCTAACACTTGCAACTGCTGTTTTCCACTTTTGTGAACAAGTAAGTATTCTTTGAAAGATCATGCAAAATCATTTTAGTGGTTTGTATGATAAAATATTCAAAATGGATTTGGTGTGGAAAAAATACTCTGTGGAGTTCATGAATATTTACACTTAAACCTTTGAGACTTGAAAGATTTAGAGCTGCTGTAAAATCTTCATCCCCACAAACCTATGTAGCTTTATTTCACTGCAGATGACAGTCATCTGTAGCACAAAATTAAAGCCTGCCATTTCTTGGTGAAAGTTTTCCACTTTCTGTGCCATACTACAAGTCTTTCCCAAAAAGCTCTCATTCTTGCTGTGCACTTGGTGATACATATGGTATTGTAGTGCATGTAATTTTAGTGGGGTGGTGTCATATAAATCACTGGTTTTTGGAGGTACAGTTATGCTGGATTTCCTTTTTTCTGTCCTTTTGTCCATGTACTGGAAGATCATCCAAAAGTTCATTTTGGCAAAGATATGGAAGTGTTTCTTGCAATCAAGTTAGAGACTTTGACCGTATTTGTGCTCTGAGAGTCTTTTGTGTACCAATGTGTGATAGCTGAGATGTGCTAAGTGCATCCCAGATCTTCGTGCTTCCCACTTGGATTGAGACAAAGTAACTTGCTTCTGGGTGCATTCCCATGTTGTAAGCGAACTGTTTCAGCTGACGCATTGTGCTTGCCAGTGTGGGTAGGTAGCAATCCTGATGTGACTGCTGCTTCGCAGGTTATTAGTGTCACCTGTATGCTGGGATTGCCGTTGAAGTAAGGAATGCTGCTGGAATCCAGCAATTGAAAGGATATTGTTTTGGTTTCAGATTAAGTCAGAAAATACACCGAGCATCCTTGCACACACTTAGGGGAGTGGCTATAGTAGTAATACTCCCTTTCCAAATTACTCACCCTCTGGGTTGTAACAGAAGGGTGATCCACAGAGGTTCTTGCTCAGACAAGCTGTCCTGGAGACAATGAAAATGCAGTGCTGGTGTCTGTCAGCTACAAAGGAAAACAAA
Organism: Machaerirhynchus nigripectus; assembly: GCA_013397975.1. NCBI lineage: Eukaryota > Metazoa > Chordata > Aves > Passeriformes > Dicruridae > Machaerirhynchus > Machaerirhynchus nigripectus. The sequence continues at coordinate 170,101 of VZRQ01011074.1, read as the reverse complement.
ACCAAGGAGGAGGGGGTTAGGCATCTGCCCCTCATTCTGCCCTACATGTTTCCTTTTTGAAAATAACCTCACTCCCACTTAACTTCCACCCTCTTCCTAAACCTCTTGGTCTGGAAGCTTGAGCATGCCATAGAGCTAAGGATTCAGGACCAGAACACACCATGGAAAAGTTGGTGCTTTACCAGTGGTTCAGCTTACTTGCCTATCCAGAGACCATCAGCTTCACTGACAGTCTGCTGTCAGTGAAAATAACCTGAGTTACAAAAACCAGCTACATTTTTTATTAGAGTGCAAAAGAATATGAGGAAAATTCTCAGCTATAAGAGGGAGAGAAATTTAGATGTGTATTAGAAAGCCATGCTAATGCAATCTGTTAGGGTTATCGAGGCAGTTTGCTAATCATTTAATGTCATAACAGAAAATTGGCCACATTGTTAGACCATTCAGTAGCTTTTGTCTTACAGTGTTCATAGCATAGAAATTCTCATTTCAGTAATATCTCCAGATGTTGATTAACCGCTATTGAAGACAAGCTCTACATAGTAATTCAAATTAAAGATTTTCAAATCAACAAGTCTGAACAATTTGCATTCAGGAGTTTCTAAAGGGCTGTCTAAGAAACTGTCAAAGTTGCTGTTGATATTTTTAATAATTTTTGAGCACTGCAATTCTACAAGACTGGAAAAGCATGCTGTGCCAATTTGAAAGATGAATTCGATGAGCCAGATATTTAAATATGAAAAGGTACTGTATGAAAAATTATAAAATATGTGACTTGGAAATCAAGCAGTTAAAAATTAAGGGAGAGTAATATGATACTAATAAATGTGGGTAGAGAATAAATGGGTGTTGCCAATTTTTTTCCCCTTTTTTTTAAATTAGAATTTGTTCAGCAAAGCAGGTGTTGCTTTTTTCTGTTAAATCCTTCAGTATGTTTCATTTGTCATTTTGTAGTAGGATATATACTGTATTAGTGTCGCACGGGCCCTTACTGTCAAGTTACTAGTTTCTCTGTCATTTAGCTATAGAGAATTTATCTGTAGGCTTCAAACTGGCAAATGTTAAGTAGGGAATTGTCACTCAGATGTTGCTGTGGTTTGGTTCTTGATGCTGTTTTTTTCTAGTGAGTGATCAAGGAGGTAGTTGCTGATGGTTTTGGAGATGATACAGATGAGAGTACAGTCAGTAAGGCGATACATTGCTGATGCAGAACCATTTGGATAGTTGGTTAGGATGACATTTTATCACCAAACACAAAGTTTACATGCCCAGGAATACACGGTAGACAGGGCTTGCAGTACTTAACGTTTGCAGCAGGGTTAGGGCAGAGGCTCTGATCTACGTATAATACATCATTGACAGCTGAGCATGAGGTCATCATTCTGTGCAGTGGTCAGTAAAACAAAATTGGCTGTATCACTGGATGCCTAAATAAGGGAATGCCAAGTGAAGACCTGGTGACCCTGTTCCTTAGTTGCATATCCACCAGGGAAGGACGGTCTGAGAAGGGTACCAGCTTTGAAGCAAGAGAGGTGCCACAAAATGCCTTTGGTCTGTAAGAGCAGAGCTGAGGTCTAGTGAAGGAGCGGGCTGTACCTTGTCCAGCCAACACATGCAGAAACCTGGGCAGCTGCACTGTGGTTTAAATAAGCAGTGTGAGCTACCAGGGCTTCTGACTTGTATGCTGGTGTGCTGGTTTTGGCTGGGGTAGAGTTAATTTTCTTCACAATGTCTGGTATGGAGCTGTGTTTTGGATTTGTGCTGAACACAGGGCTGATAACACAGAGCTTTTTGTTATTGCTGAGCAGGGCTTACACAGAGCCAAGGCCTTTTCTGCTTTTTGTACTGCCACACTGGTGAGGAGGCTCAGGGTGCATGGGAGGTTGGGAGGAGACACAGCCAGGATAGGTGACCCAAACTGACCAAAGGGATGTTCCAGACCATGTGACATGATGCTCAGTATATAAAGTGGGGGAAGAAGGAGGAAGGGGAGGACATTTGGCGTGATGGTGTTTGTCTTCCCAAGTAACTGTTATATGTGATGGGGCCCTGTCTTTATCCCAACCCATGAGTTTTCCAGCTTTCACCCTTCCAACTCTCTCCCGGATCCTGCTGGTGGGGCAGTGAGTGAGTGGCTGCATGGGGCTTCGTTGCTGGCTGGGGTTAAACCATGACAGCTGGGAAGCAACAGCCCATCTTCTGACAGCTGAGGAGCTGGAGGCACATGTGCCCACAGCCTGTCCTTACTGCCCTTTCATCTCCTTTTTCCTGCTGCCTGGAAACCATGCATCTGGAGTGTGGTCTTCATCTCCTTTTTTCCTTGGCACCACTCACAAGGCGGAGGAGTTGGTAGGCACCATAACCTGTCCCACATGCTGTCAAGCCTGGCTGTGAGAGACAATGTCTCAGGAGAGACATTCATGAACTGGACTTTCTCAGGCCAATAAGAACGATTAAGAAGATGAAAAATTGGCATAATGGAAGGTACAAGAAAACATGATTTATTTTTATTAGGCTTGATAAAGGTGGAGACTACATAAGTGCTTGGATGGGCACAAGTGCTTTCCTAGCAGGCTCTTTGGCTTAGCAGTCAATGGTCCAAGAAGACAGTGGCTGGAAATTGAAGCTGAGTGCAGTCAGACTAGAAGATTAATACATTAAAATCTCCTAGCCAGTCCATCTCTCTCTCTAAAAACTACAACAGTCCAACCCCTATCAGACCATCTACTGTACAATTCCAGTAAATTTCTCTCCTGCCTGTTTATCAACATTGGCTTAAATGTTTCTACCATATTCTGTTCTTTGATAATGATTGTCATCAGGATTCCAAGCCTGAATCTGTGTCTCCCCACCATATCTATCATCTCACTGAGACAGCAGTTGAAATTACCTTATGAATTGGCACCAGGGCATTCAGGCAGGAAGGTCAGGGTCACCATGCATTTGGCAGCTAACAATGAAGCTATGGATTATGTAGATGAGCCTGTCTGGAGTTGCACTAACAGGGTACTTTGTACCTGCCAACACATGTTGGGCAACTGAGAGTGTAAGACACTTGGCAAAATGTCATATTTTCCCTTCTCATCACTGATCTCAGCTAGTCTTTCAGATCTATTTATTTATTTTGTACTATCTACTTTGAGTCGGTGTTTTAACAGGGAACTACCACTTTCATGCCTTATTCATCCATTACCTTCTAGGCTGATGGAAATATCAAGGCAGGTATGTAGCGTTTTGGATATCTTTTCATTGCATCTCTGGTCCTGCAACAGTCAAAGACAGACCCAAGTCTCTGAATTTGAGTTTGGTGAATGAGGTCTAATTAGGCTGCAAAGGGAATAAAAACTGTGTTCCTCACTACAGTCTTGAATCCGGAGGTTTGCATGTATCTTTGTGTATTCTGCTAGACTTTCAGGTTGTGTTAAAATCCCTAAGAGAGTCCAGGGAAAGTGGGACATAAACCTTGGGTTTTGGACAGTGGATGTTCTTAGACATCAGACAAGCTTAGCTGCAAGGCCGTGTTTGGGAGACTGTGCACAGCCTTGTACTGTGAAGGGATTGGAACATTTTGTCTGGATTTAACTGCAGAAGTCAAATCTGGGTGAGTGGTAATAAAAAGAGGGTATTAATCAAGACATCAAAGATGAGATACGAGAGAAATTGTGGATTCCCTAACCCTGACAGTGTTAAAGGCCAGGTTGGATGGGGCTTTGAGGAACCTGGTCTAATGGAAGGTGTTCCTGACCATGATGGGGAGGTTGGAACTGAGTGATTTTTAAGGTCCCTTCCAACTCAAACCATTGTGTGATTCTGTGGTAATATTAAGGATAAACATGTTTAATTGGCATTTTAATTGTTCATTTCCTAAATAGTTGGTGGGTGGGAACTCTCTGCTTTACTGATCCTGATCCTTAAAACTCAATAATAATTTGAAAACAGTGCAAGGTGCAGGGAGATTGATAGTGAAATGTCAGTGTTCAGGCAGCTGGGTTGGATGGTTCAGATGAATATAGGTTAGCTGGCCTTGAAACCTCTACCAAAGAAGTGAGCAGAAAAATTGTTATGGAATTCAAGAGGTAGATAAGATTGGAAATGTAATGAATGCTAGCAAACGTGGCTTAATGTAAAGGTTTTCTGGTCAAACAAACCTAATTTTGTTTATTTTGAAGATTGTGAGTTTAAAGTAACAGCACATTTTCAACCTTCTTAGCATTTCATATAGCACATAGTCTAGATCCTTGTGACATTCTGACTTATGTCTAAGAAAAAAAGCAAGCACAGAACAAGATTAAAAACTAGCTGACAGTTATATCAGAAAGGAATTATGAGTAGGAAGCCACTTGAGTTGTAATTTGAAGGGCTGCCTCCAGGATTAGCAAGAAGGACAGTGGTGAGAATCACTGCTTATAAAATGAGTCGTGATTGACACAAATGCTGGTCAGACAGTGAATAACTATGACAGGACTGTCATGCTGTGACTGGGATGCCTTAATTCACAGAATCTGTTGTAAAGACAAAGCATTTTCACCAAGCCAAAGGCAATTATACACCTAGGAACAGGCAATGCAGAGCACATAGATAAAATGTGAGGCTTAGAAAAGACTCAAAATAGTTGTGTTAGTAATACAATAGCCAGCCAACTCCACAAACCTCCAGAACTTGGTTTTTAGACACAAATTGATCTTAACCCAGTTTTAGCCATCTAAACATGAAGCAGTCATGGGACACAGACACCGTATGCCTCCTCCTCCAAAATAAACCCCACGAAAAAAAAACCACCAGAAAACCATTGAATTGTAAAAGAGATGGGATCATATTTTTTTGTGACAGTCTCCCTTCCTCCCTCTCTCAGCTGAATTCAGAGATTCTGCTGAATAACCTTGAAATGGCTTAAGTGAGGAGGGACAAATTCCAGCTCCTGTATCTGTTATTTTACCTCCATGTATGTTTTTCATAAAATCAGTACAATAATATGTCTGGTTTCTGGTCTCTGTAATCTTAAAACACCATTTCAAGATTGAACAAGATGCAAATAAGAAACCCCAAACTGATTTAAGAATGGCATAAATGTCTTGTGATGAGATAATACATGAGCCTTAATTGGTTCATTTACTAAAAAGATGATTGAGAAGCAACTTGATTACAGTGTATAAGTACTTTCAAAGGGAGAAAACATGAGGTACTGAAAGGCTCTTTACCATAGTATAGAAAGTCATAAGAAGAACCATCTGCTAGAAGCTGAAGTCAAATTCTTACTAGAAATTAAGCAGCAATATTAGTACCACTTTAGCCACAAATAAGTTACTAGGTTCTGTAAAGAAGAAAGACAGTAAAATTTTTCTGTGATACATAGGACATCAGGCAAATTCGCCAGGTTATCTCTTTTGACCATTAACCTGGGAATCCACAAAACCACAAGTGTTTTAATATGGATTTTCTCTCTTTCATTCAAACCTATCTGAAAAAATATGTCATTCTTACTGCTTTCAAGGATTTAGTTTGAATCAATACAAGAAATTTTAGCTTAAATAATTTTAAAATACATGATGTCAAAGTAATTGTTCCTGGCATTATTCAGGGAGAGGAGACTTAGATGTGCAGATGTAGTAATATTTCAGTCTATAACGTGATAGGAAAAGCAGAGATGTCTCAGAGTGTCTTGGGTTACTTGGGCATCAGTATTTCTAAGCATTTCTGTTATCTTCTGTGACATTGCCAGCAGAAGGTGACAATGACAGTGTAGTGCCCTTGGAAAGACATTTTAATAGTGAGAGCTAATCAAGCCTTTAAAACTCATAGTTTCTTGTAATGCAAGGCTGTTCCAGAGGTGTTTGTTTAACACATATTGCACTGGTTATGCCCAAAAGAGATGGATAATTGACATGCACTCCACCCAAATCTACACATTATGCACTAGAACATCATAGTAGAAATGCAGGTGTTTGCCCACCATCACTTCTCTCTTCATTTCTACATCAAGTTGCTTTTAACTTTTCAGGTTTACCTACCTTTATGGTGTAGGCTGATAGTCATTGTTGCTATAGGCAAAAGGTGGTCCTATAGGGTAACAAAGTGACTGCATCACAGAGGTGAATGTACAGAGAGGAGCATTACCTCAATACATGTATGTGGTGTCCTAGATTACTAACTGAAAGCTTATGCTTCTTTTCCCTGAGTGTTACCATATGTTGTATTATTACATTTTTGCATTGTGTTCCTTTAGTGAACTTTTTAAAAAATTGTAACAAGAGGAAAATGTGGTTCTCTTTTCCTGAGAATAAGAATAAAATTAACTTTTGTTTTATCTTCCACTAATTTTGGATATTTTGATTATTGGGTTCTCTTTGTAGATTATTTTTTTCATAGTCACTGACTGTATTAATTTACAGAAAACAGTCCCTAGATAATCTGAGTGCAACATCTAGAGAAAGGAGTTGCAATCTCTTATTTAAACTTTGATCTCTGTGTTTCATTCTTAATATGTAAAACATCTGAAGACAAAACAAGGAGGTCTAGGGTATACCAGCTATGCAAATGTGTTTTTCCTGCTTATTTCTTTGCTGTCTAAATAGCAGAGATTTTAGAACTTGATTTGAGTACTTAGAATTATGTTATATTTAGTAAATTCTTGATTAGTGAAAAAGAATTCAAATGTTGCCCATCTTGGTGGATCTTACTTTAATGTCCAGTTTTGCTTTGTTTTCTTTTCATTCTAGATAAACTTGCCTTGGAAGGAATAGTGGTGCAACGTGCTGAATGCAGACCTGCAGCTAGTGAAAATTATATGAAACTGAAAAGGTAGGAGTACTTCATGACGAATGATATGTGACATCTGACTTCAATGCTTTCACTACTGCCTTCCTAGGGAAGGATGATTTCAGTATTATCATGGTCTTACACCAGGTGTACATAGAATCAGAACTGATCTTGCTTTTGGGGTGGATTTACTGTAGGGAGGGAATGAAGGCTGCTGTGGGAGTTGGATCTCCCTCTGGTTTTGTCTGGTGGGATGATGCAGATTTCTGCATCCCATCATATGCAAAGCTATTACTAGAGCACATGTACCTTTCCATATCTGGACATATGACTGTATTCAAATGTGACTGAAGCTGAATTTCCCAAGGACTTTAGGGACTGCATTGGACTGCTCAGGACACACTTCTTGAGTATGAGTTTCTGTGGATCGCCCAAGTTTAATTCCACTTAACACTGTGCCATGCTAGGCATCATTTAAAATGCCAAAAATTAAAAATGCCAAGGAAAGAGTTTCTGGAGAAGTGCTGGACCTAAACTGGCATGCTTCTTAGAAAAGGTAGTGACTGAAAATACCGTAAGTGGCATGGAAACCACAACATGCACATTTAACAGGATAATTTAGCGACTTCTGAAAATTTAAGTGAATGTATCTAGAATTTACCATGTGATTCATGTATCTTATGGGTAATTAACTTGATGATGTTCTCTAGTAATCAGATTTGGGGTTGAATTGTGCCTTCTCTTAAGTGCATCTTTATATATTTTAAGCATGTGGGTTTTCATTAAATCACCCTTTTATACTGTGAGTTCATTGTAGAGAAATTCAAAGCAGGAAATTTCACGAAGAGAATCATCCGTGACTGGTTTTAGAATTGTCAAAAGAAACACAGAAAATGCAAAGTGACATTTTTCTCCAATGCCTGATCTGGTTTCTATGTATCATATACATACATTTTCACTATCTTAATATTTTATTAACCTTCTCTGTTATCTAAATTGCTCCAGTATTTCCTTACTGAGTTCATTCAGTTTTGACATTTTATGTTCTAGCTGTTGGCAAATCAGTACCATACGTTTGTTCCTGTACAGTGAACTGCTTCATTTCAGATGGAGTTCTGTGATTGCTATCAAGGTTTTTGTCATCAGTGGGAAATGAAGTATGAAGGAAATGTAATGTTAGAGAAAAGGACTCATTTCAATCTGGCAATTTTAAATATACATGAATATAGAATATAAGATGTATTTGCTTCATAATTGTTCTAATCACAGGTTTCCTGATCCCAGTGCTTTTTTGCATTTTGTACATAGTTGATCAGATAAGCTTCTTCTGGTAAGGCCACAGCAGGAGACTGAAACAGAACTGATAGCTTTAATTCAGTACTATCCAAACTTTGAATTTTTCAGCGTTCTACTTTTCTGTCATGCACACATGGATGCAGCCCCTCCTGGTCTTCAGTTTTGTCATGTTCTACTCCTATAGGAGCAACAGAAGTACAAACACAAAAGCAGATTTCGTCTCTGAAAACACTGACAGGTGAAAACAATGGTACTGTTGTTTTCTTCCTTCTCCTAAGAAAAATTGTCAGGCTGTGTATTCCTAGTTTCTGACTTTACATGTTGTTAAAAATTTTTTGCCTTCTACCAAGAAGTTAAAAAAAATAGTCTGATCTGTTGGGAATCAGCATGAGATTTAGCACATCTAGCAGTCACAGCCTAAGAAGAAATTGGTTTATGTCCAAATACTGTATCTGGTATTTGAGTAGTAGGATCTAACTTTTCTCTTCACTCCCTTTATGCTCTCCCACCCTCAACATGCTGCAGTCTGTATTTGTGCATAAAAAAAGGTGACAGCATTAAAGATAAAACACATACATTATAGAGCTGTGTTATATTAAAACATTTTGTTCATTTTTCTATTTACTGCTGTGCTTTCTATGAGAGAGACTCTTCAAGGGGGGAATTTATAATATTGATAAAACAGCAAGTCTATTGTGTAGGCTTTAAGTGCTATAATACTAAGTTGAGTTGGGAAGGAAATAAAATTAAAAGATAAATGCAGTTGCTTCAAGTGTTTAAGATCTAGAAAATGAAGCTTCACACTCTCAAAAGCTGTAATCACATTTTTCTGAGAGCTGGCAGTAACCAAAAGGGATTATGTACTTCCTGGCATTAAACACAGATACGGATCCTGTCTGTTTTACCGTCTGCATCTGGGTCAAGGAGATCGGCTGATGGATGCATGGCATGGCATTGATTTCCCTGCTGGTCTTTAGAGTTACAGTGTGAGGACAAAGCTATGGTCTTGTGCTTGCCAGCAGTTGGGTGGGAGGTAAGCCTGACGTGTGGATTTAAGGATGGATGATGGAAGTACAGAAACTGGTGACATGTGTGAGTGAAAGTGTTAACAAATGTAATAGTCATGAGGGTTTTTTCCCCAAGGAGAAGCTTTTGATTTGATTACAGAAGGGGTGGAGATGGCTGATGCTCACATGTTGAATACAAGGTACAAATGTGTGTCTAGGGATAACTATTCAGAAAGGTAAAACAGAGGTGGTATGACTTTCACTTGTTATTTTCCATTTTGCAAGTTTTGTTGTTGGCAGATTTATTTAAATTTTTTCAATTTTCCTGAAATTCACATCCTAGAAGGGGGACAACTACCATGAAACTCCCACTGTCCTGCACTAGTAAAGCTTTGTGCTATTGAACTTCCTACAAAATTTTTATTAGCAGTGTATTTCTTCTTTGTAGCACCTTAATGATTGGTTGTATATTTGCAGTTATTGCGGCTAGCTGGAAAATAATATGTGGTTTCCAAGCACCTGTCATGATTTCTGTCTTGTGGGAGTGGATCTCATGATCCCATTTAAAAATATTTGGACTGTGTGGGAAAAAAGTGGGCAGACCATTCCTAACTGCAGACAGCTTTGCTGTGCAGTGGTCACAGAAAATACTGTGCCTACACTACTCTACGATAGTTCCCTTCTTGCCCCGTGGAGCCTGTCGGACAACGGGAGCACATGTGAACTGTTGTAGCGGTGTGTGTGTCACAGGTGGGGGTCACACACATGGCTCATTGTGCATGTATTTGCACTAGGCTTGTGGCCCCACCATCCATGTCATCCAGGTAGGTTTCCTTTCTCTTCTGTCAGGCTGCCTTAGGCAGGCTCCACATCCTCCCTAGACAGTCCCACATGATCTAGACTGTTTTCTTACTGTAGTCAACTTTCCACCATGAAGATGTATTATCTGTGCCTTAATTTTGTCTTTCTGAGGCTTAAGAGATTTTAATTCCATGATCCCAATTTTTAACTTCTTGGGATTAATGACCCTCCCAAAGAGAAAGATCTTCCAAGGGGCTTGTCTGCACTGGGAAACATGGGGCACAGGAAGAGAGGAGTTCCCCAGACATTCAGGATCCCTTCAGGCTCCAGATGACTTGAGAGGAGATGAGAATAAGATTTTGATACTCCTAAGGGGTGTTTGCTATTCACAAAAGAGGGAAAATGGGGGACTTGCATGCACCCCATCTCAGATTCTTTCTGCCAAATTACCTGTTCACATCCTTGCACTGGTCCTCACGTCCATTCTCTTCATCCCTCTGATCACAGCAAACTCTCTTCTTCCCCAGTTCTTTCTCAGATCCCCTTTCCCATTTCCACTTCTCCATTTCCTCACAGAAAAAAAAAATATTTTCAAAAGTATTTGGAACACATCATTATCTTATACATTTCTTTTTAAGGTAAAGTTAAGAAAAAAAACTCTTGAGAGTGACTTCTGCAAAGCTCCAATTCAGACTGATGTTGTCAAGTTGAGTAGCTACAGAAAGGTCTCCAGGACTGCTCAGGCCCTCTGCACTGGGGTGGCCGGGCACCAGCCTCACAGTTCTCAGAGGAGGTTTTGGAGGCACATATGAAGTGCAGCTCAAGCAGTTGATTAATTGTGTGAAGTGTTTGGTAGCACTTCTACAATAGAGGAGAATGGCAGGCAAAACGGGATAAATTCAGAGCTGTTGTTTCATTCTCAAATGTGATGCTGAAGTGCTGGTCACCTTTCAAAATGGATTTTGGAAGACTCTGGTTTGACTATAATCTAAATTACTGAAGTCTCATAAACTGTACACCAAGTGAAGAAAAAAAGGGAATCCTAGGATTACCAAAAGCCTGGAAGAGCCAACATTTGACACTGCAGCAAGGCTGGTAATCCCTATAGCTCTCTTAAGTAATTTAAAAATACGTCTTGAAGTATCATTAGTGAAAGTAGTGATTGCCAGTATGACAGCTTGTAACAGGGCTGCAAGAATTTTGTATATCTTCTTGCTTTTTCTTATAAGAGTTTTCTACAGAGTGTAATGAAAGTCCTTACAAAAAGCTGCTGGAAGGAATGTGCATAATAGATTTTTAGGAGTAATGGGTTGTAAAACATTCTAGAATAATTAATGAACTTCCACATTTGAAAAGTCACACTTCTTTACAACCATATTACGAAGGCCTCTAGAAGTCCTGAAGCTTGGTATTCTAGGTCAAGCAAGTGAAATTAAACTAGTGTAGATGAGTTGCTCACCTTTTCTAAAGTACTGAGAGAGTATTGACTGACTGACAGTTCAGTATATTGGTGAAAATGAGCATTATGCAGGGGTTTGGGCGCTTTTTTTTGTTGTTGGGGTTTTTTGTTCTTGGTTTGTCTTTTCCCCACAAATACTCCCTACTAGCAGAAGAAAATTAGTAATTTGACCGCCATGCCATTTCATATATATTCCTGTAGATAAGCTTAGTTGGCTATGAATTCCTTTCCAAAATAAATACATATGCATACATTTGTGCATTTTCCACAAAGGCTGACATGCTGCACAAATGCTGCTCAGTTTGTTTGAGGTGGGAAGCCATTTTTATGCAGTGCTGAGATTGCATCTGTGTGTCAGTCAATGCGACCTTGATTTTTCAAGTATTGAAGATCAATTTCTCTGGCTTGAAGTAAGATTCAGCATAGTACAAAAATACGTTCCCGGGATGTTTTGAGTTACTCATCAAGTACAAAAAATATTTTTTTTTCATATGTCAAAGTATTTCCGATCACAGTTTTTCCTGAGGAGTTATGTGCAGTTTGTAGAAAATTAATGTTAATCATGTTTATATAGGTTAAGCTGTACTGTTCAGATATATATTTTATATTGTTCTTGTGTTCCTGGACACCCACCAGTTTTTACAAATCAAACAAATAACATGCTAATTGTGAACAATTGGACTGCAAAGTAACAGGCACACTAGTACCTCAGTATCTTTGTCCGTTTTTGATCCATTTATCACATTTTTTTAACAGAGTAATGGAGAAAAGCAAGTGTTCAAAGCAAGGTTTAAGTGAGATGAGCTCAGCAGCACAGAGGAGTTGTTATTCCCCATTGCAGAGGCTGGGATGTTGCTTTTGTTTGTTTGCTATGTATTTTTTTGTGATCTTAGGCTCTTTTCTCTGTCTCTTGTCCTTTTCATTTTGTCTGTCATTTTTTGTTGTTCTTACAAGTGGTGTTCTGAGACTGGATTTTAATAGGTCTTTTATATCACCATGCTTTTTTGTTCAGTGATATGAAAAAGGTTGTAGTTTTGGTCACTGCTTCCAGCCATTATAATAATGCTAATAAATAAGGCATAGCCTACTGTTGGTAATGCAGCAGGTATTTTATCATGTTTCTCTTAAATCTGCAGCTGGATGCAGAAGGTTAATATGTTCTTTTTACCCCATTGTTGTCTTCAGCTTCTAGCAGCCAAGTATATATGGGCTAATCTGAGAGGGTTGTGTAGGGGTGGGAAAAGAAGCATAAAACATTCCTTTCTTCTTTTTTTTTTTTTAAATACACTTTCTAGCATATGAATTATATTGGTTATGGAAACTGATACTTTCTTAAATTTTGGGAGAGCCATTGATCTGATCACTGGCTCTCAGTTTCCTTTTTTTGTAAATGCCTGGAGACAAAGGATAAAAAAAGTAGGCTTAGGATCAGCCTAGCTGACTTAGGAGTCTCCTTTTGTTTTACCTTAAAATGGCTTCATTACAGCATGACATGAAATTTGCCTTATTTCTGTTTTTTAAATAGCATCATTTCCAGGTTAGAGTCACAGAATCACAGAATGGTTGAGGTGGGAAGGGACCTCTGTAGGTTGTCTGGTCCAAACACCCCTGCCCAATCAGGGCTACGTAGAGCTGGTTGCCCAAGATTGTGTCCAGATTCCCCTGCATTTCTCTGGAACTGAAATAGTTTCTGAATAGAGAGCACAGTGAATGTGTTCTGTGCCTTTTTAGAAAGGTGTGTTGTTGATAGAAGCCTAACATGAAGGTCATTTTCAGAAAGAAGAGAATGCTTTGTGATGAGTATTTAAGAAGAGTTATGGTAAATACTCCATGAATTTTTCCTTATGCCTTGGGGAAGGAAATCAGTAGTTTTAATTGAAGAGTTCTCATTGTCCTGGTTTTTTGACACAAAGATTATGAAACAGAGGCATTGCATTTAAGAACATATCTAGTTTGCCTTTATGGTAATTAGCAAAATAGCATCCATTTCCTTTCTGTCTGCTGAAAGCAGTGAGGCTAAAAATAGTCACCCTGGAGTACGTTCAGGCTTCAGTAGCCAGCCTCTTCAGGCTGGAAAAAAGCCTCACTCAGTACCAGTGCTCAGCACCAGAAGTTCTGGATATTTATAATTCTAGAAAAGCTTAATGTCAGTGGCACAGATTCCTTCTCTTGAAACCAGAGTCCTTGGTGTTGTACAATGCTGGAGGTCTTTTAACCTTACTGTTTACCAGGGCAACAATAATTACAAAGATGTCTCTGCTGCAAAAGTGCTTTGCAGATTTCAGTGAGGGACTGGTTTAGTATATAGGAACATCCTTCCTCTTCCCAGGGTAGCACATTCCTTTTCATCTGCTTTTCCATCTGTAATATGAAAGTCGCACTATAGTGTGTGAAAATCTGAGAGCTCAATTTTAACTACCATGACTGATCTGGTGTTACTGATATAAATAAAAAAGGTCATTTCTACATCGGTGTCATCATTTTCTCCACTGCAGAGCAGAGCTCACTGAAGCTCACGGATCTCTTCCTGGCCACCGTTCCAAATACTGTAGTCATCTTGAGTACTGCCAGTGTTCTGGGTTCTGCAAAACTGCTTTGGCAATAGCAGGCTGACAAGCTCAAATTTTCACAATATGTAGAATGTCAGCACCATACCACATCTTCTATATTTAAGCCACTTTGTTCACATAATTCTGATGATATTTTGAGTTTGTAACAGATCAGTAGACTGGTATCATCCAACAGTTCCCTGCTGCCAAGGAGCTCCAAAAATTCTATGTCATTGAGTACTAAAAGTTACCTGGTGCAGAATCAAAGATTAGAATCATCAGGTGGCAAGTTCTGTTGCTGATGTATTGATTTCCTGGCTTATCAAAACATTTCTAAAATTCATGAAGCTACAGGAAGGCACTGAAACAATGGTCTGAAAGGTGGCAGGGAACATATGTGTCCCTCCAAATAGCACCTGTTACTTGGGATGTCACCAAGTTCAAGGAAATTCATAGATGACAAACCATCCATCCTCTGTTTCTGGTTCTTTTTTGAAGGAATGTCTGTCTGTAGGACTCCAGTGCTTCTCAAATTGGATTTCCCTGTGATCACTGGGTGATTTAATTCCTGAAGACCTGGCAGAATTCCAGTGGGAGCTTAACTCCTAGAGTGCTATAGAACCAGCTACACCATGGGGGAAGGCAGCGGAGGTATCTCCTGTGCTTCTCAAAGCCTCCATGGGTGGAAAAGGTGCCAGCTTTAGAAATTAATCACAGCATTACATTTTATGGAAGACTCATTCTCTAAATGCCTCAGATATTAATACAAGATACTGAAGTACTGCAGCAATCAGTTAGTACTCAGGAACAATCCTGAAATGTTTTCCAAAAGAGAGGATATTTTGCAGCCACCTGCTAATGCTTGAATCTGGGATGTTTTTAAAAAGGCCTAGGAGTTTAATTCAAATTAATGCCATAAAATGGAAAAGGATAGTAAATCACTTTCTTTTGCTTTAAACAAGAGATATAATGTAAAATTCTTTGAAATTCACTCATCTAGTCTTATTTACACTCACTTTTTTTTCTCTTGAAACATCTGGATAGAAAAAGTAGGATTGCCGGTATGAGAGGCCAACAAATTATACTTAAGTTGCAAATACAGTGAAGGAACTTAAAAATCGTAGGGGGCTTACTTACATTTCAAATCAAGTGTGAATCATTTTCAGTAATATTTTTTACAAAAGCTCTTCTACAGACTGTTACTTCCCACAGCTTGAAAGAAGCAGAAATTAATACAAAGGACCACTGCCTGAAATATTTCTTATGTACATTCATGTGCATGCACAAATTTAACAATTTCATATAAAAACAACAGCTCTCAAATTACTTGTTCTTTCCATGCCTTCATTTAAGTACAGATATGTCTGCTTATGGCCTTAAGAAAAATATATGCTGCTATTTTAATTCTGTTACCATTGCAAGACTAACATGACTGTGAGAGAATGAGGTGGTTTCTCTTTGAAATGGTATTTTATCAACAGAATGTGACTTAAATGTCAGTTCTAGTGATGTGTAAATCATGAAAATATTCCTTCCTTTCAAGTCTACATTGAGTTTGAAATTTGCAAGCTGCTTTGTGCTTTTTAATGGAATACATTTCTTACCTGAACCTTGTATACAGTAATAGTGCAATTCCTGATGTCTCTTATGATGTTTTTCCTGGACTGTTGCCTCCTTTGTTTGCCGTCAGTAGGTTTGGCTGGGATTTAATCATTGTCATTTTGGTATCTGTGATACTTCACTGAAAATTTTGCACTGTACACTAAGCCAGTAGCAGCATTAGGACTCAATACAAATGCCTCTGCACTAGTAGAAAGAGTATTACAAATCAAATCTGGCTGTATGTTTGTTGAATAGTGCAGTGAAACTCCTGTAGGACTGATGTGTTTTATCCATACCTGAGATTGAAATTATAAGTTTTTTCTGAGCTAACCTTGTACTTTGAATGCTGTGATATACCCCAACAGGAAAGCATGAAGAGTGCTTACGGACTCTGCTGCTCAGTTCCTCCCCTGCTGGCCCTGGGCAGAAAGCTGGAACTGAGGCAGCTTTGTGGAAACTGCCTGTGATCATTAGGGTTTAGGATCCGTGTTACTTTAGTTTATAGTTTTGTGTAAGTTTGTTCTGTAGTAGGTCTTGTGTAGAACACAATGTGTGATAATATGCAAGGTCCCACACCTGGGGCAGGGCAATCTGTAGTCTCAGTGCCCAGTAGGTGATTGAGAGCAGTCTGGTAGAGAAGGACTTGAGAATACTGGTAGGTGAAAATTTGGGCATGAGCTGGCAATGGGGGCTCACAGCCCAGAGAGCCTCTTACACAGGAGTTGTACAGATCTGTTTTGCCTTGGAGTGCCGTGTTCCAGGTGACTGCTCTGTGCTTTCCCAGTGCCTCACAAGAAGCCTGAAATGTCCAAACACAAAGTTAAAATGGATAGTGCATCACCTGAGAATTGTCAGCTTCTCCTGTTTCAGGTGCTTGCAAGCCACAAGTTTGAAAGCAAGATATAGCATAAAGTAGTGAGATTTAGAGAGATTATATGCTGGTTTTTGAAATTAAAGTTTCCAACAGTATGTAATTAATATAGCAAAGCCACTAAATGGAAATTATTTTAAAAAGTGCTCATCTTCACCCAAGTTTCTGACACACCGCAAGGCTGATAATGTTCTGCACTAAAAGTGATTCTGCATGCCTGAATTAATATCCTATTGATATCCAAGTGTATCATATTGGTAGGCATTGATATATGTCACCTGCTCTATCAGAATTCTTTAATTTTCTCTTCTTTGGGATCCATTGTCTCTGCTAGGGTGTCATAACATAAGCTATCGAAAGCCATTTCTAGTTGAGCCATCTCTGAACAGTTTAGAAACTGCTGTGTGCACAGACCAGAATTTAGATTTAGAAGGTGGAGAAGGGCAATAGTGAAACCTGCAGCAGCAGACTGACTGGATTTGGGGTGTTTTGGAAGACAGACTTGACTTTTCAGTTGATCACTGTGTATGTCTTCTTCCATCCCCTACCTTTCCTTTCCTTTTCTCATCCAGGGTACTTTTCTCACTCAAACTTTTAAGTGTACTGGATGCTTCTGGTGTTGTCAAGCACTGTCAGATATTTGCAGGTAGAAGTTTAAGGTGGCCCTTTCTGACTCAGGTGAAGTTGCAAGTTTATCCAGGAGTTGCTTCAGCAGCACTTTTAAAATATTAAGAAATTTAAATCTGTGCTAAACTCATACAGTGTATTCTATTGATAACTTATGTTTGATTTTCCAAATGCCAAAGATAGCAAACCTCCCGCTTTATTACATCCTGACAGACAGTTCACAGAATTAATTCTGCAAGTCTAAAAAGACCTGCCAGAAATTAACAGGTACAGCACCATCTTGCAGGTCTTGGACACACTGAACCAGTAACTGAGAAAAGTGTGAACAGACTGAGTCCTTAGCAAAGTTAATGCCAATGAAGTAAGTCTCTGTGTTAGGTCTTTGAACAGGTCTGTATTTTTGCAGGAATATCTGACTAACCCCTTTCTTAATGATAGTGGCAGAATCAGGAGAAACGATACCATGTGACTTGTAATACAAATTTGAATTACTGCCCTGCTGTTCCCTCAGATTGTGTGTGTGTGCTTGAGTGCTGACTGAGACCTTGCCAAGGAGGAAGATAAAGAAGTAATAGTAATGAATTAGACAAAAAAACAGCTCACGAAAGAGCTTTCCTCTGTTCCTTCTGCTCTTGGATTGTATTCAGTTCTGAGGTTTTGCGCTGCATTCCCAATAATAGGCAAGGGAAAAATGGGGATTTTACAGGGCTTCTTTCTGTTTATAACATAAGGTTCTGACTTCATGATTCCAATCTGCAGACGGTGGAGACACACAGGCTTCTGTCCTTCAGAATTGGTTGAACAGTGTTAACTCAGGTTAGAGTCAGTCAGGAACGTGACAACACCTTTAAGGCGAAGAATCTAAATGTGAAAGAATAGCCTAGCACAAGTCCTTATCCTCCCAGGAACTCAGGCACTTGTTAATCCTTAGACAGTCATGACTATGACAATGCAAACACTTCCGATCTAAAACCAGAAGGAGGTGAAAAAATCACTTTCAAAATGGTTCAGATTTAAGAAAAAAGGTGTTTAATTGGGCCTAGAAGTCATGAGACACATTCTGCCTGCTAAGCTCATTTTTAAAAGTTCCTGTGTCATATATGAAAAGTTCCTAGCTCTCCAGCAGTGTTAACTATAGCTGTTTCTGAGGTTAAAGAAAGCCCTGTGTTCAAAACCTGTTACAAGGTTGAACATTATCGGTATCATAGTTCACTCCATTTTTTTTTAAACTGGAAAACAGACAGGAGAAACAGGAGCACAAAAATATCCATGGCCAGATTTCTTTATGTAAAAAAAGAGAAGAAAATCCCAGCATTCTGGGATATATTCTGAATTGTGAAGTCATCCTGAAAGAGAAATTTCACTGTATGTGAGTGTAGGCGGGAGTATAAAAATAGGTGATAAAAATAGCAGACTGTGTGGAAATCAACACCGATATGTGGATGCGTACCTGAAGATGGTAAATGGTAATATCTGAGAGAGAATTATACTTTAGCTCTGTATTTATATTGTACATTTCAAACTGAAATTAAGAAAGCCCAAATCACCCATATATAATTTTCAAATTAAATTTCAAATAATTTCTTTAGTTTGAATTCTAATTTCAACTCAGACATTGGCTCCTGTTTTGACTTCGGGACCTGCTTAGAAAAATCAAGATCATTTTAACTATTCTGCAGTTGGTGGCTCATGTTGACAAAAAACTTTTCAACAAAGTCCATGAAAAGTGAGTACTCTTTTTCTGAAATAAAATTCAGGGAATCAGGACTTTCATCCTGAAAGTATGAAACTATGATCAAAATGCTTAGAGCATTAATAAATCACTGTATTGCAGAAAAGATTCAGTTAATAAGAGGTTAATTGATCAAAGGGATGATTTTCAAAACAAGAGAATGTTTCTGTAGGCTCTCATGAAGCACAGCTATGGGTACAGCAAACAGTTTTTTCATATGCTGTGTTTATGGTATTGGAAGCAAAAGATATATTTTGTAGATTGACAAAACATAGAACTTCACGAGGTTAATTTGTTCTGTATAAAATAAACTGCCTTCAAAGTCAGTGTGGTAAAGCAACTGGGAAAACCACTGATACTTATATTGAGCGCTAATTTTTTATTCTCTTATTGTACCTAAAGTCGTCAGAAAACCACACTTCAGATGTGCTCTTAAGTGTCAGTTGGTCTTTGTTATTATCAGCAGGAAACGAGAACAGCATATGTCTATGGGAATGCAATTTATGATAAAATACACCTAATTAAATCTCTTGAGGATTTATATTCACGCATGCTGTGAAACTGAATCATATGAATATTTCCTAATAAATTGTAGCAGAACTAAAGCATCTGTTTAAAATTTCTAACTGTGCACCTAAACCTCATTTCCTTGTCTTTATACCACAAATTTAAACTAACTTGTAATGCACTTTATTACTGCAATATCGACCATGAGAGGTACTCAGGGCAACTTGGAGAGAAACACCTACAGCGTAGTTATGCTGCCACATATTAGAGTAGGAGTAATGGTGTAGGTTTTATAAATTGATGCCTAAATCACCCAACCAGAGTAGATTATTAAAGCTGTTTTTATTGCTATTTCTTCTTTTAACTCTTTTTAGCCCATTTTCATATTAGAAGACAAATATCCGATGTAGTATCCACTCTAGGGGTAAAAAGTGCCTCCCACAATTTATGGTATCTTAGCAAGGACAAAGCTGGAAAATAGATCTGCCAGATTTAAGACATTTAATTGCAGTCTTACACAGTATTTTTTCCCTGTTCTCTATCCTGAACTCTTAGATTTGTGTGGTCTGGTACAGAAAGAATTATCAATTAATACATCCTGTTTCTGCTTTAAAGAATGAAAAACTAACTTTGAATGTCACTTGGATATTAGTTTGTACTCTGTGGAGGTCGTTTATTATATAGCATTTAGATTTTTTAATTATTTCATTAAGCTGTATGTAAGTGAAATGCTAGGTGAGTAAATGATACGTTAGCCACAGTGAGCATATAGATTTTTGTTCCTGACATGCCTGAGAGCCAGTGCTTATGGAAAGTGAGCTACTGTTTTACATATTTGATGAAGGATATCAGCTGCTGCATAGTCTGTACGTATGTTACGAAATTTGGCAGAACATGGATTGGAATATGGCAGTTATTTGGTTTAATTGCCTTATAGGCTCTTAAAAATCTAAGAAGTTGTTTTCTATTACACTCTGCTTCATCTTTATAAGTGTGCGTAGTACGGCTGAAAGAAATATTTCACATGCTTCAATTACCTAAGCATAGCATTTGTGGATGTCTAAAAACTGGCTAAAAGGAGGACAATAAATAGTATTGTACTTTTGTCTTCTGTGTATGTAATGAGACTTCAGCTGTATGAAGGGAAGTAAGACTTGTGAAAGCTGCTTGAAAAGCAGCTGCTTGGTCTAAACAGGCACAGTCATTCATCTAAATTGATGAGAAAAGAGCAAACAAATCATAAACTGATCTATTGTTACTGTTTTCCAACAAAGATTTCAAACTGTCATTTCTTCTAATACAATTTTTTAAAAAATATTTTAAAATGGTATGTAAGGAATCAGGTAAAGCATTACCAGTTTTAGTGAATCCAAGCTGTCATATTTTAGCTGTAGATACACAAGTTACAAAATAAAATGGCAGACATGCTTTATTTGTGGTTTTATTTCTCTGAAAGGGTCAGTAAAATCAAATGAGTTTATACACCTCAGGGACTTCCTGGTCCCTCAACATCTGGGTGATGAGCCTGGAACATGGCCCTTGAAAACCGTAACCTCACTTTTAGAGGAATAGAACCTAATGAAACGTATGTAATTAGTG
This sequence comes from Machaerirhynchus nigripectus, assembly GCA_013397975.1. NCBI lineage: Eukaryota > Metazoa > Chordata > Aves > Passeriformes > Dicruridae > Machaerirhynchus > Machaerirhynchus nigripectus. Next base: position 149,295 of record VZRQ01011074.1, on the reverse strand, counting down.
ATGTGTTCCAATCTGTACATGTTGTATGATTGTGCTGCAAAAATACTGCAGCGATAAACATGAGGAATGAAAATCAGGAATAGCCTAATTATGCTTGAAGTAATTTCAAGATTATGGGCAGATCCATTTCAAAAGCTAATGAGTGAAGCACAAGTATCCTATGTATCACCCAGAGAAGATGAAGAGGAGTTATAAGCATATTTACCCACGTGTCACATGTGCCATGATTTTAATAAAAGAGTAAACATAGAATTCAGGTCTAGGATTTAGGAAATCTGGTGAGTGCAAAATAGAAGTAATACATGGTGCAGATACTTGAAACTTGCTAAAAAGCAAGTGCACAAGCTCTTACTAAGTTCAGAAAGACCAGTGTCCATTTTGGAAGCAATGGAAGCATCGTGTTACATGGTCAGCTTTGATGTTGACAGGGGCCTTTGGATGTATTTCTGTGCCTATATAAGAAGTGACTGATGCACAAGGCATTTATTTAGCAAGATTTAAAAGGCAGAAATCAAACAATGTTGTGAATTCACGTCGTGCTGCACCAGCCAAGTAGTTACTAGGAGCTTTTAGGGCCTGATCCCTAAATCCTATCAAATCAAGGAAGATTTCCATCAGGTGCAGCAGTTATTAAATCATCCCATTAATGGTGGTGTGGAATCCCATGTGTTAGCTGTATTTTGTGATCATATTGTACTGGGTTTGCTTTTTCAATTCTTTTTTCCTTTTCTCATGGGTCTGCTTCTTCTATGTAAGCAAAGATGATACTACCATAATACTGAGGGTTTTCTCCCTGAAATAAAATGCAATGTGGAGACCACCCATTCTGCAGCACTGCCTTCAGAATGATTAAGTGTTATTTTGTCTCCCAGGTGCTCTTCAGATAACCTGGCTTCTCACACTGGCTTGACAGTTACATCTCTTCTCTTTATTAATCACTATGAACACAAGCAAGTGCCCTGCATTAAGTTAATGTCAGAATAAAATAAATTGAACCTGGCTTTCGCTTCAGTTTTTTTGTGTGAATTGAAAGTCCCCTGTGAAAGGAATTGAGGCTAAAAAGAGTTGTCTGCTCTGAGCTCTCCGGGAGCAGGCAATTAGTGCACCCTGCATTTTTGCCTTCTATTAAAATAAATCAGTAGCTTCAGTCAGAGTATAGGCATCTTCCTTACTTTTTAAAAAATAACGTTTTGCTTTAGTTTTGTTCAGAATTCTTCTGAAGTTAAAGAAAAAAGTTGTTGAAGTTTTGGCACAATGCAGAAGTACCTTCAGTTCATTGCCATATTAATAAAGACGGGAAAGAAATATCGGTTTTAGAGGATTTAAAAGCTAGATGACAAAATTATTCTTGTTCAGATACAGCTTCTTGCTGCAGCAAATAGCGGCTTTTTAGAAACAACTCTGTCAAAGCTAGTGAGACAAACCAAGCAGCTAATAGGCAATCTTCAAGGAAGATGAAGCTCTAGACATTAAAGAAAAAAATCAACAAAAACCCCACAAAATACCCCTCAAGATTACAAGAAATAAATACTTTAATCCATCCACAGTTTCTATTCCTCATTGAAACATCCTTGAGGCTGCCCTATTTTGACTTCCGGATGGAGATTAGAGTGCAGTAGTAGCTTCACTATGTCCACCTACAAGTGAATGTGTTTATCTAGGAACCCCAAGTACGGAAAATTTTATCTGATGTCCTTCTCCTAAATGAAGTACAGAAAATTAATATCTTAAGAAGGCTGTTCATGGGCCTCTCCTTTTTATTTGTTGGTTATTTTTTTCCTTCCTGTTGTGCCTTTATTCCTTTTTGAAGAAATTCTTTTTTATTTATGTAATTGTGACTTCTTGATTATTCAAAAAATTCTTCCAAAACCCTTCCAATTATCTATCATGTGTTTCTGTCTAGTATTTTCATTCTTCATTTTCTCTAGCTTTGGGAGGTGGGCCTATCTGAATGTCTGTATGGATGAATAGGGTTCCCTGCTTGAGACTCATCAAGTCATGACTGTGTTACTTCATTCTAAGTAATACACTAACTCACAAACTTTTTTTTACTCTATTTTTATCCTTGTAGTTCTTTTCTATCATGGATGTAAATATCCAGCTTTGTCATGTATGTCCATCTTGAAGAAGTAATTTCATTTCTGTGCGGTTTCATTGGCCAGCAGGAATAAATGTTTCATTTTTTTCCTCTTCTGTCTGGTTTTGGCTTAACTGTTTAGCTTGCACATTATTCCAAAGTGGTACCTCTGTGTTTATTCACATGGTCGCGGCACAGCCCACTGGGGTTTGTTAACACTCTGTGTAATATGCCTGTACCCAAGGGTCATAAAAGGCTTTGCATTTTGGGTGGTCAATTCTATGCTGTGACTTAGAGTGGGGAAGTAGAGGTATGAAGAAGCTGACTAGTCCTGCTTTGGCGAGTGAACTGATGGTGGTCTTCTGCATGTCCTGACAGAAATTCTGTGGCATGGTCACTTCCCAGTTTCAGGCAAAGACCAGGTTCATCGTATTTTCCTTTCTATATAGGTCATATTAGATGCTTCTTCCCCTGCAGGACTCTGAAGTCAAAAGCCTTGGTTTTGAAATAATACTCAACTCAGAAAGCCTTCCTTTCAGTTTGCTTCTATATCTTACACTTACTTCCACCAATGGGATTGCAGCAATATATGCCTTTGTGTCCTTGTATTGGATCCCATCCTTCTCTTAAGAGGTACCTTTGAGCAGAAGCTAATTAAATCTACACCCATTTAGCATGACATTAAAATTATTTTTTTTTCTTATCTGCAGTAGCTGTTTGTGAAACATGATTACTGTCCCAGTAATTAATATTTCTCAGGACTGTCATTTCAAGTGAGTGAGAAAAATCCTCAACAGTGTCTGATGTGTTTTTGTTTCTGGAGTCTCAATTTTATTGACCTGGAGTGAGTGCTTGGCACATCCAAGTCTTCAGACCTGCATGGAGCTGTGCTTAGTGACACAGAGGAGATTGTGACTGTTCCTTTGGATGCTGGTGGGAGGGCGTGGCTCAGTGCTTCGCTCTGCTCAAGGGAAGGAGGGAATGCTTATCTCCTCAGTTTTCCTGCTAAATCCAGCACACTGTGCTTGTCCTGTGATACACATAATGCTATATTTGATGCATATAACGTGTTTAATGTCTGAATTTAAGGTTGTCTGCCAGGACAGGACAAAAATTGCCTTGCTGATTGTCACAAAGTGTTACCAGTAATGGCTTAGAGAAGACTTTTGGAACACGGCAGGCGCCTGATGACACTTTCTCAGCACAGTCCCCGGGGCTCCAGCAGGTCATATCTCAAGCACTGTTGGGTTGTCCTGGTGTTTAGCACTCATCAATAACATTACTTTTTGGGAACCCATATGCACTTTTAGCATTCATAATACTCTGCATCAAGAAGTTCCACCTTTTATTCACAAGTTGTGTGAAGAGCTGCTTTCCTCAGTTTGCTGTGGATTTTGCTGTGATTTAACGCTGGTATTCACGTCATACAGTTGTTTCCTACTTGTCTTCCTGGACCAAATGAATTCGTACACCTCAGCCATATCTTCATATCCCATTTTTTTCTGTTTTGGCCCTGAAGAGTTCTACTCTTTTTTTTCTTAGAACGTAACTTGTTCCATACCTCTGTGCTTTTTTACTGGGGAAAATTAGTGCCCAAATAATTCTTGTTTCTTTTATGGTCCTTTCAAAGAGAACACCACAATTTATAGTGAGATGCTGTTTCATTAATTGCAATTGGTATATTACTGTCCTGGAAATAATCATCCTCGCTGCTGAGGATACATAGAATAATAATGGTGAAATCTCACCCTGGCTTCTCAAGGATTTTCCTCAGGTTCATTTTTGCGATGCCGTTATATCAGTGTGCCACAAAATGTCCCACCAGTGTGTCAGCCTGACTTTCCAGGTGCTTATAAGAAGGGGTCTCATGTGTGAGATGTCAGTGGCTCAAAGGTCACCTGGCTGGCTGTACTGACCATGGGTGGTGTGGAGAGATAGCTGGCCTGGCATTCTGAGCAACTCACATGGCTGCACTGTCAGAGAGAAGGTCCTGCAGATGCTTTGGCAGCTCCTGAGCTGGAGCCGAAGGTAGATTTTGTCATTTTTGTCACCACAACAAGCCATAAAAATGGCAGTTGTGAAATGAAAGGAATTGCACTGATTTCAGTCAGCAGCTGCTGAGGATACTGGGAAAGCATATTTTGTTTTGGGAACATCATGTTTGGATTTCCAAAACAAATTTTGAAGGATTTCTGTTCCATGAAAACTTCAAATGTTGGCTTACCTCCTAATTCAAATTTGTGTTTCTTTCTTGAAAGCACAAAAAAACGTGTAATAAAAATTCAGATTTCCAGACAGCCCTACTTAGATTTCAGTTGAAAGATGATTTCTTTTTTTCTACGTTATTAGTAAGAAATTTTGCATTTGTGTTTCTCTCATCACTGCAATGACTGTTAGTGTCCCAGTGTGCTGCTTAAATTTTCTTTTGCCTAATTTTGTTTCCTTACTTCATTTCACAGCCTTCAATAACCTAAGTGCTTTTTTGTTTACGCCCTTGACATTCACAAATGATGATGCTTTTCAGCCATTCTGTGGCTAAGCTATACCTATTTGTCTCGTAGCCTTCTGATTACAGAGTAAATATACAGCTATGGAAAATATACATTCTCTAACGTATATTAGTAGAAGCAGATGGTGCAATCTGTTCATTGATGGAATTCAGTTTCTAAAACTGATTTAATCTGGTTTGCAGCAAATACCATTCCAGTACCGTCTGTCATGGAACATGTGCAAAGGGAGATGTCCCATTTCAGGTTGTTTGTTCTTCATTGCAATAAAGTGTTTATTTCATGTGCTACATGCAGCATGGCATGACAGAACGCCTCTTGTATGGGCACATTGTTTCAATGCACAATACTACGTTGGTGTTTATTTGGTATTTTTTTATATTATTATTTTTCATTACCCCTTTGGCATTACAAAGCAGTGTGCTGCCAGTCCCCTTTGTAAACCTAGTTTTCATGCAGCCATTAATAGAATTAAGAAGAAGTGATGGAGAATTATTTTCTTCATTTGTCAAGTGGAGGGGAATTTTAAATTAATTATAACAGCATTTTGTGTAATTTGGCGTTTTTCCCATTGTCAAAAAGAAGTTTCCTTGTTTCTTCAGAATGGAGAATTTTCCAAAATTATGAAGGCCAGATAAACTGTTGGTGTTCTGCTTCTGCTAAGCGAAATGCAGAAGAGATTACAGTGCATACAGAAGAGATTACAGTCTTCTTTAGCTCAGAGATCCTGTAGCCCCTAAAGCAGGAAGTACTTGGCCTGAAATGCTGGAAGTCTTGAGGCTCTGTATAGCTGGACAAACAGGCTTGCAGAGGCAGTTTTCTTCTCCCCACTTACCACAAAATGTTTGCAGCTCTAGCAATAAAGAAAGGAAAGTGGTAGGTAATTTATGTTTCATTTCCTGCTGCAGTGAAGTATGTGTGAATCCTCCAAAATCTTGTGGAGTTATTAAATTAAAGGATGTGGTGGGGTAGAGCAAGTAGTCCAAAAATTATTGCAGAAATAACATGATTTAAAAGCATCTGTTTGGAAAAAGACCTGTTAGGCTTCTTATGTTTCTGAGTAATTGCTTGACTGTTCTCTACATTTTAAAAATTAGAAATTTGCTACAGCTGGTTTTTTGGGGGCTTTTTAAGTGATTCTGTTTTCCAGTTCTTTTCTCTAGAGTGCCTTCATCTCCTCTAGACTTAGAGCTAGAATTTAAAAATTGATCTCCCATGGAATTTAAACCAGCTCCAAAGCTGTCAAATGTCACAACTTTCACAAAAGATGGTTTGTTTCTCTCTTCCCCTAGAGATGCTTACAACTTTATTTTTGTACAAAGCCAGTAAATAATAACAACAAAAATTAATATGTCTTTCAAGGTGATTATGTAAACCAAAAGGAACTTACTATGTCAGTGGGGAAAAGAACACTTCCTTTTTCATCTAATCAAAGAATGGCTTGGGTTGGAAGGGACCTGAAGGATCATGTGGTTCCAAACCCCTGCCATAAGCAGGGACACCTTCCACTACAAGGTATAGTAAAATATTAAGTATATGTGATATCCCATGGTTGTTTCCAGAAGTATACCATGTATGCCACTGAAGAAAGAGCAGATATCCAGCAGTTCACATCATTCTGAGCTGACCTATATTGACTGATGTGTATTCTCTGCCAACAGCAGTGTGTGTATTGTTGAGTCCAGAGAACTTCTCCCACTGATGTTAAGTGTTTTTTAAACATTTACAGCTCTAAATATTTCTAATACTAAGGTAACTTTTTATAAAGTTACAAATTTTTTAGCATTTTTAAGTGTGGTGGGTTGACCTTGGCTGGCTGCCAGATGCCCACCCAGCTGCTTTTTCACTCTCCCTCCTCATCAGGGCAATGGGAAAAAATAATATGGAAAATATCATGGGTCGCGTTAAAGGCAGTTTAATGAAAGAAAGCAAAAGTTGTGTGTGGAAGCAAAGCAAAGATACAGATTCAATCTCTTATTTCCCATCAGCAGGCAATGTCCAGCCACTTTATGAGAAGCTGGGCCCCAGTACCCATAGCAGCTGCTTCAGAAGAGAACACCTTAGTAAGGAACGTCATCCTCCTCCTTTCTCTTAATTTTTATTGTTGAGTATGACACCTTATGGTACAGGATATCCCTTTGGTCAGCTGGGGTCAGCTGTCCTGGCTGTTTCCCCTCCCAACCTCTTGCTCACTCCCAGCCTCCTGGCCCGTGGCGGTGCTGGAGAGACAGCGTTGGTGTTGTGTGGGTGCTGCTCAGGCACTTTAGGAGCTGCTGTGGGGAAGTCTCAGCCCATCCCAGTCAGATTCAGTGCACTGATACACGCTGGTTTACACTGCCATGTGAGAAATATATGCATGCTGAATTAAAAGCTATAGAAGTTTTTGGAAAACTGATACTTTTCTCAGTAATAATGGTTTCACAGTATATTAGGACAGTAATAATTACATTTTATGTTTGGATTTGACTAACAAATTCAGTTCATGACAAACCAGTGAAATTCGTGTGGAGCATTTCTTCTTGTGTATATGTATCTTTTAAAATTGCAGCCTGAAGTGTAATTAAGAACTATGCAAAACAAGTTTTAAAATACAATGGACCTGAAACTTCTTTCAAGACTTTTTTTTTTTTCCCTTCCCTGTGGAAGACAACCAAATTACACATGAATGGAGTCTGCTTTCACACAGATCTTATGGAAAACCCAATTATCCAGCTTCCTATTCGGGAAGCTAGACAATGTTTGTGCTTCAGCCACTAACTGTTTTTGGAATTTGTCATGCCAGACAAATCTATAATTTAATCTTTGGAGTTTTTTATTTAATAACAAAATAGGTATGGCTTCACAAAGTCTGGGTGAGTTTCTTTGTGTTCACAAATAAGAGGCAGTCTTCTGAAAAAAGAGGCAGTCTTCTGAAAATCTCTAATTAAGAGAATACTAATGTAGCAGAGCTCAAAGTGCATGGTGCTAAGTTTATTTTTTAACAAGTAAGCTCTCTAGGGAATGTTCTGAAGATGTTCTGAACTGCTAAGCTTATGTTGGTTTTTTCTTTGAAACAAAGGCAGAGTTATTTTTTAAGTTACATTTTTCAAATGCAAGATGAAATCTTACACTTTCTGGTCTCAGTTGCCTTAAAACCTAGCCATGTCCTTGTTGTGCCTTGTGGTTATCAGTCTGCTTTTTAAAGAAAGATATTTTGAAATAACTTCGAGCATTGTTGGTTTAAAGCTATAGCAGAGCTTGAAGCTGAGTCTTGAGTCACAGTCTCCTGATCCTGAAGGTATTTTCACTGTACTGAAAGCTTTTATCAGGGCTAATGGTGGTACAGCTGTGGCTTTGATATGCACCACCCTGAAGATGATGCACAGAAGCCAAGTTCAGGCTTTTTAAGAAAATAACACTCAGGTTTGCCCTCTGCATAAATATTTCAAAGACCACACCTTGAGGAAGGTGACTTGAACCAAAATGAATGATGTGCAGGGCTGCTATAACACCTTCCTTCACAACCTGGCAAGCGGGAGCCGAGTCCTGTGGCAGGAGGCCCTTTGGTGGCTCTTTTTCCCCATTGCCATCCCCACCCAGCTGCAGAGCAGCCCTGCAGCTCCCAGCCCTATTGCTGCTTGCTGGGCTCCTTCCGCACAGCTTGTTTCTGCCTCTGGCTTTGCTGCAGCTGTGTATCCCCTTTTTTGCTTGTGGGAGCACAGTTCCCACTTGAACAGGTGGGGGATGTCCCGCAGTGATTTTCCAGCGGAGGTGGGCAGGTATGTAATGTATTGGGAGAGGGAGCTGGGGGAGAACTTGTTTTGCCAAACAGGAGGAGGTAAATTGTAATTAAACTATTTGAGCAAATACGGCAGAGCAGTAGTTCTGTACTACTGGCAAAGGAAATACAATTGGCTGAAAGAATAATGATAAAAGTTTTAAAAAATCACCAGTTCTCTGGTTTAACTGATGTATCTTTCAGTCTGCTCTGTGTTACCTTTTTTTCCCCCTGTGGCTTGCAGGAGAAACAGGTAAATTTTCCACTTGGGGGATGAAGAAGACTGCTTTTTGGCATGGACTGAGGAGAAAGACAAGTCTCTTTCCTGCATTTGCTTTGGGTTTTATAGCAGTAGTGGGTTTCTAGGATTGCTGAACCTACACAGCTCTTCTTTTTAACTTAATGCTGATTTTGTTTGGATTAAGCATGATTTCAGAGTTCAGTTAAAACTAATTTCCTTCTCTTTGCTTGCAGGAAAGAGTGTTGGGTGGGTTAATTCAGCAGTTCAGTGTGAGCTAATTCTGCAGTATAGTGCAACCATATGTTTAAACTATTGAACAGCAGCTGAACTGTGCAAGATTCCCCTCTAAGCCATCAAAGGCAGTATATAGTCATTAACACATGCTCATGTGCAGTGCATTCTCCCAGCAGCTGCCTTTCAGTGCCCTTTGCAGCAGTTCCTTGGCGGTTGTTTCCAAGTGTATTTTAACTGAAGGGAGGGACAGCCTCTAAAAAGTGTTCTGCTATCTGGCCTTTTAGGATCTACACACTAAGGAAGGAAGAGACAGAGAAAAACCTTGAGGATTTGAGCCAGCTAGGTTTTCTAGGGAAGCAGTCCAAATGTTTTCCAGATTGCCACAAACTGTTAAATTGTTTACAGTAAATTTTAACTGGAAGATCCCCAATCGAGCCAGATGCCGTGGCTGTTTGCAGAGCAATCAGCAGAATGGTGACGTATCTGGGAATTGGAGTTTTAGAGATGGCAGCATGTAGTTGGAGGCAGAGTGCTGGCAGCTGTAACTTGATAAAGACATTTTGCAGGAGAAGGGGAGGAGAGGTTCAGATTGAAGAGATGTAGCTGAGGTGCTGTAGGGATTTTTTATTTTTCATTTGAGGACTTACAGCCAAGAGTCTGCCTTTTTCTTTCCACCTCCTTAGCTGTGAGCAGTTTCATTGTGGAGTGAATTGACTGAGCTTGTTAATCATCCACCCTTTTACCAGTAATTCAAGACCTAGGCCTTTCAGGGTATGGTAAAGATGTACCTTTTCTGTCTAACAAACGACTTTTTAAAATTCTCTTCTCTTGTCCCCATTAGCAAACTGTATATGATTTCTGCATCTGCAGACTGACAAGAACTATTTGGCTTCATGTTGCCTGGACCTAAAAATTCCTGTTACTTCTGCCATTGGTTTCAAAACAGCTACAAGCACACCAGATTAGTTTTGGCAGGAAAATGAAGATTATGTAATTTTGAGACAAGTCTACTTGTTTTACTTTTAAAAATAATAGTTCAGAATTTAGAATTCCTCTAAAATCTAAATTGAAATAGCGTCTAGCAAATAAATCCATTTGTTGAGGAGAAATTTGAGGACTGAGGAAAATAGGAGCAGGAAAGGAAATTGCATCTTTGAAAATGGAAGTGAGAAAAGAGACTTTATCTGGCTTTAATTCAGGAGATAATATTCATGTTAAAATTAAAGGGCTGGGCTTTTTCTGTCTTTGCTTAGTTTGCTACTGAGTCACTTTTCCTAGATCGCCTTCTCTAGTATTAGTAATGGGCTTGTGAGGCTGCTGGTGCTTCCCCCGGAGCCAGGAACCGCTCCATGGTTACTCGTCCCTGCCGGTATTTCAGATGCTGGCATCTGTCTGTGCTGTATAGTCTGCAGTGTCGAAGGGTTGGCTCAGAGGCAGAGGCCTGTGCACTGTCGCCTGTGTGTCTTAGCTGAACAAACCCAAAGACTTTTCAACCTACTTTCTCCCCTTGCTTGCTGTTTTTTGGGACTATGTCCACCAGACTCCTGCCTATCCAGCCATTCCTATGGTGCAGTCCTTCTCTTGCAGACTCTGTGTTGCCTCCCTCTCTTTTTCCATGTGGGACTGATGTGTGTCACGTACATTTGCATGGTTACTTACAGCTGTCTTTCCAAAATCTCACCTGCATTCCCATTTCTCCTGGCATGTTGCCTGATTTTTTGTTTGGTGTACCTTATCACTCTGCCAGTCTCAAACCTTGTCTCATGCCTGTGGTCAAGGTACCCTTACATGCTCTGGACAACATGAAAGGACATCCAGGTTTTACTTCACCCTAGTTTTAGACCTTTCTGTCACTGGAATAAGTGGCAAGTACCCTGGTATAAAAATCTACTGTGTTTTATCCACTTAGAAATTAAGATAAAGTTCCCCATATAGAGCTACAGCATGTAACTGAGCATGCATGGTTGCACTTTTACCCTGATTTACTGCTCAGGGAAGACCGTCCCCTTTAGCTCTGCTTTTGCTTGTTCTCGAGCTTGATCTGATCACTTGTGTTGGGCCGGAAACTGGGCAGAACAGAGATGATCGTGGTCTGTGTATTAATAAGAAAATATTGCAAGTACGGTAGGAACCAGTAAGAGAGGGCTTTTCCCGTTCTGGGCACTAATTGATTGACTATGATGACCATAGGTTGGAAAGGACTGCAAAATCCTGACATTGTTAAAAACTGCAAAGCTGCAAACTTCTCTGCTCTTCCAGAGTACATGGATTGTAATAAGGAAGTGCTCATTTCTTTGCAGTAAATGGTAGGACAAGAGAAAACAACCTCAGGCTATACCAGGGGAGGTTTAGATTGGATTTTAGGATACATTTTTTCACTGAAGTGGATGTCAAGCACTGGAACAGGCTGCCAAGGGTAGTGATTGAGTCACCATCCCTGGAGGCATTTAAAAGACCTGTAGGGACATTTTGGGACATGGTTTAGTGGTAGATTTGGCAGTGCTGGGTTAATGGTTGAAATTGATGACCTTTTCCAGCCGAAATGATTCTGTGATTCTGTGTTTGGCTGTACGATTTTCTATCGTACAGCCAAACACAATCAACAATCAAAATCAATCACAATCAACAGCCTAAACAGTGCTGAAAGGGCCTTTTCACCTGGCAAGGGGTGACACTGTGACCCAAGTCCTGACCTAAGTCCTCCCAAAAGGACAAGGAGGGTGCAGAGGCTGCCTTGCTCACAAGGGTGAATGGGAATCTCTGCATTTAAGGATATCTGGTCATGGACCCTTTTCACTGCAAAAGGGGGTGCTGAGTAAAAGGGGGAAGGAACAAAAAAACATACAAAGACCCAGGCCTGGGCAGACAAACCTAATGGAGGCAGGCACAAGAAACAAACTTTGTCAGCAACACTAATGGATAGGCTACTTACAACCTCATTTAACAGTCACAGAAGATACCTCTGAGTTATGATTCCTTTTTGAGCTTAGCCTGAGATAAAGCTTTTCCACCTTATCCCCAGTGTGGACCAGGCACTGCCAGAGCCCGACTTCATCAGTGTCAGAATGCTTCCAGCGGAAAGATCTGTAGACACGTGAGCTTCATTAAAAATATCTGTGATGTCAAGCAGATGTTACAACTTTCTTCATGCTAATTGCATTAGGGCTTCACTTAACATGTTTAAAGTTGTGCATCAAATAAATAGAGAAAATAATTCAATTATATCACTCCTAGAGTGCTAAAATAGGTCTTATGTTATCTTTACATTATTTGTTCTCACAAGCTTAGCTGAGAAGGTTTTAGTCATTTGCAATACTAAACTCAGAGAGGAAAACTTGGTTTGGTTTTAATCAATTATTCACTTTTGTCAATCCAGAACATAAAATGCTTAGGAAATTGTTACTTATTGTTGAATTGCCATTTGTATCATCTGATGTTCTTTACTGGCGGATATAGAATTGGAGTCTTCAGTTGTGGCTGTGGTGCCTGTCTGAGTATTAGACATGAAATTGTCATATATTCATATGATTCATTGCTTATCCTTCAACATATATAGCTGAAGATGTCAACTTCAGAAAAATCTAATATCTGAGCACATAATAATTGCAGTGCTTTTCTTGAAATGCCAGGGTTTCAGGGTTTAAAATTAGTTATAAATCACATTCTATATTAATAATCTGAAACATTTTGTTATTTAACACCAGCAAATGCAGTTCTTAATGCCATTTCCATTCAGCTCATGCTCTTCTCTGTCTGCCTGTCTAGAGTTTATAAATGGGGACAAACTCACTTTGCTTTGATTGCGCTGGAGTAACACTGAGTGTCTGAAGAACAGTGGATTCATCCATGCAATGGAGGCTGTCATCTGCCTCCATGGAACGTGAGACAGTAGGGCTCCTAGCAATGAAACAAAACGGGCAGAATTTGCATGTTGTTCTTATCTTTGAGAATATATGACAGATTGTTTTGTGTAGCAACAGATTGTCATTTTTATTATTAGATAGTGTATGTTTTTACTGCTGTGGCCATTCTGGTAATTTCCTATGTTGTTTGTGCTTGAGCACTGCCATGGGGTTGTTTTAGCAGGATGTGCACCACAGGGTGCTGAATTCCCTTAGTTCTCACAGAATTACAAAAACTTTTTAAGTTTCAGTGTCTTGTAAGAATGTTTATCTCTTTTCAATCATCTGCTTGCTTCTTACATTACTGATACTCCTGCTTGGAAGGAAAGTCAAAAGAGATGCTACCTGAACCTCAGCAAGGTCCAGAAGTCCAGACGAACACAAGAGGAGTAGGTGTGAGGCTATATTGTTACATTTATTTTATTAGTTTGTTTTGGATGAGATTTTTCAGGACGTACCTACTTCTGTCACGTTTGGGACGCTTAGCAAAATAAGGAAGCAAAGAAACAACTTTGTGGCCCATACTAGGTATAATGAAACTTCATGTAATGCAGCTGTCAATGCCTGGTTCTAGTACAGAATTACTGAGTAAGGGACTATGAGACCCTTAGTCCTTGGCTTTCAATTCCCTTGTATTGGACTGGGAACTTCTGTGAGCAGTCAGAAAAAAGCTACAAAACTGTGTAGAGGCGGAGAATTTGTGTTTCTTGCCCTCCAAAGCTTTGGGCAGTGGGCCTGCTCTCTTCCAGTGCATCTCTGCTGGATGATATTGCAGAGAGAGAAGCAACCCAACTTTTCCTTTTTGCAACAGTAAGGCTGACTCCTTACTTAGTGGTGCCCTGTGTACATATAGCCAGGCACAAAAAGGAATTGAAACTTTTCTCTCTCATCTGTAAAATAATTTCTGTAGAAATGCAAAGAATTCAAGCCCTAGCAGTGTTTCTGATTAATACCTGCTTCAAATCTTTGAAACACTTGTTTTGTGGCAAAAGATTAGTCACGGTAGATTATCAGTTCTAAAGGTCTTTGTTTTATTTTTTATTGCTGAAAATTACTTGTATTTAAAAAAACAATTAATATCTCTTCCTAGAAATGTACATATTGTCTTTATCTGTCTCCCTGTATGAGCTTTCCACATGTTGACAAGTCCCATGAAATTATTTCCTGTCTGTTTGAACGGTTTTTCCCCCTTATTCAACTGTAAGCACAATTCCAAATCAAAGCTACAGTATGAAATGTGTTTTGCTGGGAAATGACCATGATGAATTCAATGCCTTGCTGGTTACTTGCTGTATTTCAAGGCGGAAGAGCTATATTTGATCTTGGGGGTGGAAGAGAAAACCACAGTGTGCAGGCTGGTGGCTGCTCTGTTGCTAATTCATTGGCAGTTTGGGGGAAAAAATATCTGCATTCTCTCTTGATTTTTTTTAGGCCAGATATTAGCATGAATTATGGCTCTAGCTGCTACAACAAGAGTTCAGTGGAAAATTTAATTCCTTGGAGAGTTGTGTATGGTTCTGAGCCATAACTAAGTCTTTTAACTCCTGCAAGTCATAATAAAGAGTAATAGGTAAAAAGCCACTGCTCCTTTAAATCAGTGTCACCAGTGACTCAGAGTATCTATTGATTTTTTTTCTTTATTTCTACCAGCAGTTTCAATTAAGATTCAGCAGGTCCACTCTGAGAAAACTGCATAAAGCACTGACTGATATTCTTGGTTAATACTCCTTTTTAAATTCTGTTTAAGAAATGAACACTTAAAAGTAATTATATCTGTAACATGTTAAAACATCAATCTAAAAGGCTTGCATAATGCCCAGTTTATTGCTTTTGTTTTGTGTTTTTGAGTGTATAATTACTGGAATGTATAAATTTATATATTTCATCAAATTTTTTCAGACAACAGCTATGCAAATTTAAAAAGTCAATTGAATTCCCCCAGAATTCAATATGCTATCTGAATATGACAGTATTGCAGCATGATTTTGAAAAAAACCCAAATTATGTATTTTCCCTGCAAATAGTGTCTGTATCAACAAATCATCTGGACAAAATGATTATGGGCTATTTGTCTTTACCCTTTGTAATGCACTAAGCAGATTTCAGTGCTTCATACCCACGTGAATCATTTGCTAATTTGGTGTTTATACCATGTTTGTCAGTCCCTTTATCTCTATTCGTGTGTTTTTGGGAGGCCAACTCCAGATGTGCAGCAGCTGTTGTTCCGCATAGGATTGTGTGACAATATTCCACATGGAAGGCCAGTGGAAGGAAGGTAAAGGAAGGTAACCTGAGGCTCTGTCATTCTCTGTGAAATTGTGAAAGCTGCAGAAAAATAAATGAGAAGGGCAGCCATTAGGGAGAAGAGCAAGATGCATGTGTAGAATAAATGCTATTAATAAAAAGGTTTGCCTCCTGAGTCACCGTGCTTCCCATATAAATTTCCATATTGGCATGTGGCCACTGCTGTAATTGTTTGCATTAAAAAGTAGTATCAGGAATGTAGTGTATTTTTAGCTCTCACTACAGCAGTAGAAACAAAAAAAAAGGTTACCATTTTACTGCAAGCCAGTTTTCTGAAGACCATCTGAGATCTGTGGTTGTAATTTGGAAACCTTTGGCAAGAAGTCTGCAAGTACAACACAAATATCTCTGAAATTTCAGAGACATGCATTTGTAGCTGATGTATTTGTTACTTGCTATGTATATATCTTTCTGAAGTCTTCTGCCCTTTGACAAACAAACTTAGATGGTCCCTTTCCATTTTCACTTGGTAGGCTTCCATTCTGTTTCCTAAGCAGGCAATAAGTTTTTCTTTGCTTTCAAGATTGTGTGCTGAAGAACTTTACTTGTTAAATGTCACTTCACTGCCATCAACCTTTGGAGGGAGGCCTCCGAGAAGTGTATTAGCTCTCTTACACATTTGGTTTTCTACTGGTTTGGAAATTGGCAGGTTAACATAAAAAAGATGAAATGCATATCCTGCGTGGTGAGTGAAAAATGTTAAGAAATAAATTGCTGGTGTACTTGTGTGCAAAGAATAATTAATTTAAGGAAGCTGCACTGAATGGGGTTGAAATTTCCTCTATTTTAATTTTAAAATGCCAGATCGGGAAGAGACCTTGAACATGAGTGGTGTCTAAATTCCATGACTGAAAATTCATCATTGAAGAGCTAATGTTCTTTGGCTGTTTACCTGAAGAAATGAAGATATTGTAAATTTACATAGTAAAGAGTAATGAATATAAAGCACAGTGCAAGGAGGATTAATCACGAAGAAATGCCACCGTTGAATGCCTGGCACTCCCTGAAAATGTGACACCATCTGATGTATTTAAGTATTGTTAGGAACTTGTGCTGTAGCTGTAATGAGAAGGACTCTGGAGCAACATTGCAAATCAAGTAACTAAATCTGGTGCACATGAAATTGGTGCAGTGGCCTTGGAGGGGAAGAGAGTGACAAGAATTCAGAGTTCGTCTTGAGGAGCCCCTGTCTCATCAGCAGGAGCAGTATCAGTAAACAGGTTGAGCAGGAAATCTCCTTTATATAAAGGAAAAATGGGGGGAGAAGTGCGATGAAAAATAGCTAGAATACAGGAGAAGGAGGACTGGAAAACTCCCCAGATTAAACCAATAGGAAACATGATGAATTGGAAAAAAATAATTAAAGCCAAACTATGTAAAAATTAGAACCAAATTTTAAAAAAAAATTAGAAGTCATTGAGACCAAAAAGAAAAATATTAAGCAATGGAGAAGTAGAGAAAAAGAGAGATTTGTAGAAAAGATAGTGATTTAGTTTTGGCCTATGCCTCTTTGTGAAACATGAGTTTAGAAGACCTTTGGTAACCAGATCAAGAAAATCTTTAAAGTCATTTAATTAGATTGAAGGCCAAAAGATAAACTCCTGTGATAAGCAAAAAATGTTCACTGTTCATTTACCTTCCAATTGATTTTCCTTCAAGCTAATAAAGAAACATGCTACATTTGGACAGAAGGCAGCAGTGACATAAAAATGTAAAATATGAGGCAATGGCTACTTAAGAGTAGTTAAAACTACAGAAAAAATGACAAGTCTGCAAAGATTCAGGAGGAAACAAGTTTATGTTTATGTATGAGAAAAAACTGCCCCCACCTACTGTCCCGCAATACCAGCTATGAAGGATGCTTTGCTTTATTTCCAGTTGGTACATCTAGAGAATTTATTTCTTAATTTAATACTTCCTTCAAATGTAATTTATTTAGGTTGTTCAGGTGTTAAATCAGAAACATGCTGAATTTAAATTTTATCATTTTGGGCATACATGGTATCTTTAAAAAAATAAGTCAGTGATCTCAAACATTCACAGTTGTTTTTAAGGAACTGCCAGTTTTATAATTTTTATTTTTTACACTAGTAAACATGCAGTTATTGTTTGCAATAATGTCACCATGTTAATTTTTGTTTGGAAAGATGCAAGCATCGCTGTACATTTATTGGGCTGTGTTAATGCTGTGTTTAGTGGAAAATTACTCCTCTGCCTATGAGATACACCTTTGGAAACAAAACAGCTTCACTGATAATTAACATATTAATTGTGTGTGCCATAAAGGCATTGTGTCTGAAGGGTCATTGTCCTGTGCTTTTCTAGAGCTTGGTTTCTTGCATCTTCATTTCAAGTAGAAATTCTTGAGTGCTAAATCTGAAGTAAATGGAACACTCCCTCTACATCATCATACAGAAGCTTTAAATTACACAGGGATGAGCTTGACAAGATGTCCTTAACCTCTGACCTTCTCAGAGTCTTTCCCAAAGAGAACTGAAGGTCGCCTACTGTTGTCTGTGTGATAGAGACTTGATTGCACATTGATTTGAAGCTGGGTGGATTTTTCTGTCTTCATGTCTTTAAAAGTGCTCTTAAAACTGTTATTTGCACTCTCTTACTTTAATATAATGCCAAAATAAAGGTCACGGAATTTTATGTTTTTACATTTGAATATCTAAGAGAAGGTCATGGGGTCAGCAGAGGTGGATGAAAAGTTTTTTCATCCCTCAGCTGAGTAAGGTTGAGATTCTGGGTTCATTTGGGTTGGGTTTGATCTTTTTTAAGAGCAAGGGCTTTTTTTCAACCTGAGCATTAGGTTTTGCGCTGTGAAATTTGTGTTCAGACTTTGTTTTTAGTATCTTCTCTTCACAGTTGCTTGATTTTCAGCTTTTCAGTATCTTCTGTAGCATATAGCACCCTAATAGTTTAGTGTCCTTAAGCAAAAATAGAGTAGGAAGAACTTAGTCCAGAAGAGTGCATCTGTTTTGCCTTGTGGATTGTTTGCAGCTGACCTTTGGTAACGGCTGGTTCATACTTGAAGATTTTTAGAATTCACTTCGAGTGTGTGCTTGTCTGAACTTTTTATTCTGGTTTTCTTTTTTGTAGATTACAGATAGAAGAATCTTCTAAACCTGTAAGGTTATCGCAGCAGCTGGACAAAGCTGTAACCACGAACTATAAACCAGTGGCTAATCATCAATATAATGTAAGTAGCTTTTAGTATTTTCCCTTCTTTTCTTCAGGAGGAATTTGGCTTAGGATCCCAGGACTGCTCTGCTGCTGTCCAGCAGCTCTTTGGCTCACAGTTGGCCACTGTCTTTGGAAATGCTCTATGTCATCTCGTTTCTCCTTGATTTTGTCTTCTGGGGATCTTCTTTCTGTCTCAAGACCAGTATCACCCTTGGGGCTAAGGTCTGCCAGTTGTTAACTGTCTTGTGTTATCTGATGGAGGGCAGACCACCTTCACCCAACCCTTTTTAGTGGCTTTATTACATTCTTCCTCTAATCTTTTTTTTTAATGTAATTTTGACATTTGTGGATGAAAGGCAGTTCTGGCTTTGTGCTATGAGATGTGAAAGCACTCCTTTGAGCCAAATAATTTATCATCTGCAGGAGGGTAAAGGACTTGAAAAGAATCATTAGTTTCCAGTCCTTTGGAGGATCTGGCAACAAGTAGAAAATAATAACAGCTGATAATTTTTCTCAGTTTCATACCTTCACAGCACATGTTATTGGCATCATTGGCTTTGTCAATATTACACCCACACTGCTGTTCCAGATCGGTTGATGTACATGTAAACTATAACGTCCTTAAAGATCCTCTTTGAGAAGTTTGTATGTATGCATATAGAATTGCTATTACTGCTGAATGTGAGGAACATTAAGTCATACTGAAAATGAATCACTGTGTTAGTCATTTAAACTTTTACACTTTTTATTAAGATTTTATTTACATAAAACAAGTGACAATATACTGGATGATACTTTAAGCATTATTATGAAAGTCAGCCTATTGCCACAGAACCAGAAATAATTGTATCTCTCTCATGGGACTGTTTTGTAGTAGTTACTGTTCAAAGTCTGCTCTATACATGGATGATCATACCAATATAACTATTGCAGCTGAAGGAATGACGTTTAACCAAAATAATCATACTGATGTATCCTGCTATGCAGATGCAATTTTATATAAATATATTGTTTTATGATGCTGCTGGTATTCTCCTTCTTTAATTCTGGAGTAAGTCTTTTATTAAGGTTCAGGTTAGATGGCTGAAAGGATATATTACTGGGAGAAAAAGTCCATGAACTTCTAAAATCTCTTGGTTGAATTTTTCTGCTGTTCTCAAGCAGCAGTTGCTTTCTTAGAACCTGCTGCATTGCATGTAATCATATGGCTGCTGTGTTAGGGACAGACCTTTCACAAGAAAGAAATAAAAATGTTCAAACTATCATATATGCTAATACATTCAGTCATCATCTGTGCAGTTTCTGAGAGAAGAATGAGTATGTACTAAGTAAGACAGAAAGGTTTAACATTTCTTGAAGGAAAGAATGTAAAATGTGGCTTAAGTGTGGCTGCTCCATGTACCTATAAATGAACATACAGCAGGAAGGAGGAGGGAAATAAATTACATGTGGATGGGAAATAGCAATAGCTTGTTTGAATTCAAGGACTGGGAAAGTGATTAGGTTATTTTTGCAAGAAATTATATTAAGCCTACATCTTTATTAGAAGAAATTGCAATTCCATTGCAATGTATGCTAAGATTGTAACTTAGCTTTTCTTCTCTGGGAAAGGGACCTCCATTATATCAATAAATATTAAATGTGTTTACAAAGTTGCAAGATTAATATTCTTGCAGCTGGAACCTTTCTGTGACTTAATTATTTTTCATAATACAGCAGAAAAGTTCTTCAGTGGTTCTGGTTACCCCTTCAGAGGCTTCTTTCAGTGGTTGCTTTGTGGTCCTCTCTTCCCACTGCCCTGTACTGTAGGTGTTGGTACCCATGCTCCAGGAGACAAGAAAACCTTTAAGACTACTTTCAGGCATCTTCAGATGAAACTCTGGATTTATTCTCACTTCTCTATCACCTTTGTATTAGCTGTCTACCAAAGCAGTTATGTCAACTTCAGTATTAATGATGCCTTCAAGAAGGCAATTCTGGCAGCTTTTCAGCAAGCTTAGCAGCACCTTGGGAAAGTAAACAAAGAAATTGATTTCAGTATAAAGTCTTCTGGGGATAAACTCACAACTTTTATGCTAAACAGCTTGTTCTAAAATGGTCCTTCCTTGAAATTAAGTAGTATTTGAATGCTTTTTAAAAAAAAAACACACAACTTTAAAGAAATCTAATTAAGCCTACTATAGAAAAGATCCCATTTGCAAAAAAACAGGAAGGAAAAAAGTGAAAGGCTGCATTGAAACTTGCTATGGGCAGTTTATTCACAAGACCAAAAAGAAGAAATCAGCAACAGAAGGTAACAGGCTTTCTTTTTGTTTTAGCACTTCACAATGTGCTCTGTTTGTAGACAACAGTGGAAGCTGTTGCTGAAGTTAGAGGGAAATGCTGGAGTGTTGCTAATTAGAGTGGGCAACCTGGACACCAGCTGCAAATAATTTTTCAATAAAGGGAGGATTTGATATTCAGTTTTCTATGTGAGTTGATTTTATACATTAATGAATTAAGAATATTAGAATATCCACATGGAATTTTTATAATAATTGTCTGTTGGATTTTCAGAAGAAGCAGATGTTTTGACATGCTGTTTTTTGTAGGAAGGCCATACAGTGTCATATGTTCTTACTCTTGTGTCTGTGGTGTAGCAGGTCTGCTGCAGATCATGGCAACCAAGATGATGCAGTGTCAAGCTGCTTTGCTTGATGTTACAGTTTGCTATGTTGCAAAGCTGTTACTGTTTTGAAGATTTATTCTTCTTCAAATGAAGTGGCTAAAGAGTTAAATAAGTACACTAAACTGCGTTAGTGGATAAAAATCAATTGCATGATGGGTTTGTGTGGTGAGATTATAGCTTTTATAACACTACATGGAGTTAGAAAAGCAGGCAAGTATTTGGTTGCGCACACCCATTTTAGGTTTAAAGCAGAAGCAGGAGACTTCAATCTACAGGTTGGGAACGATTGCTCTGCATCCAGTTTAATGATGTACATCCGTTTCAGAATTTGAAAGAGGTAGTTGGCTGGCTGGAGACCTGGGAGCTACGGCAAAGGTGGTAATAGTCTTTAGCCACTTTGGGAGAGCTACCAAGAGACAGGTTATTTTCACTCCAAGAGTAGGAGGGAGTTAGCTGGCGAGGATACATAGGAAGAAATAAATTGTGCCATAAAGCCAATCTTTCTTCTTGAAAACAAGATCTTTAGTATCCAGTAGAACTGTGCATTTTCATTTCTAGGCTTTTTATCTGAACGTCGTCCTTTTGAGGGCCAGGTTTGAGCCATCAGAAGCAGAACGACTCCTGTACAGAATTATCCCACTTACAGCCAGGCATGTGTCCCTTATTGATCACATGCATCTTTTCTGCTGTACGTTGTGCCGCTATGGATTCGCCCACACAGTTTGCCTGAAAGCACTTGATGATTACATGACTTATATTACCTTCTGGATCACTTTTGTTGGTTCCAAGGAGCTGGATGGTTTTCTGTTCGAGGGTGGTATTGGGGGTGGATGGGGTGATGTGCTGGCAGGTGTCGTGGTTGGTGCTCTGTGGTGATTGGGGTTTGTTTGGGGTGTGCTGGTCTGTGCAAATCTTGCTTCTGATGATGAATCAGAGGAAGTATTTTTGGAGGTGATAAAAGTTTTCTGCAAAAATATATAGTCATCTGGTGCAGATTATAGTGGTTAAGTAATTTTTAATGTGCAGTTTGAAGTAGGATGATGTGTGGCAACAAGAGGCCTCTGCCTGCTTAGAAGGTTTGGGTTTTTGCAACTAGTGTAACTTCATGTATGCTGCCCTGGTTTCTCCTGAAGAGAAACCATCCACATCCTCAAAGTGTGTCTTTGAAGATTGGTTGTGTATTTACGGAGTTGATGCCTTGAGTGCTGTTTCTGGAGAGAATGAGGCAGTGTCCAAGGGCCATTGGGAGCATCCTTTGGGCAGGTGCTAGTTATGATTGCGGGTGTAGCCATGTTGGTCTGTGGATTTTCCCGAGCATGGCAATTTGGAGGTTGTTTGACATTTGTCATTGTACCTCAGAAGTTGGTATCAACAGAGGTAGAGTGAGAATACCGTCTCAGTTTGGATTCCTGTACTACTATTAATTCTCTTCCCATGTTTGGGCACCTGCAGGCTCTGTTTCTGCTTTTTTTTTTTCTGGTTAAAGCAGACACACATCTGAGAAGCTTATTGTGCTGAGGACAAAGTGCTTAGTTTATGTTCATAAAAGAACATTTGAATGTTCAAAAGAAAATTTTCCAGATGAAAAGCACTGAGTCATTGAACAGTGTTTTATTAAATAAAAGAGGTTCTTTTGTAGCCTAATGTTCAGCCCTGAGAATTATACAGCATTACATATGAATGTCTTTAAAACATGTTTTGTAACAGATTGAATATGAGAAGAAGAAGAAAGAAGATGGAAAACGAGCTCGAGCTGATAAACAACAAGTGTTGGACATGCTTTTTTCAGCCTTTGAGAAACATCAGTATTACAACATTAAAGACCTGGTGGACATAACCAAACAGCCTGTGGTACGTACTGGAAGTCTTGTAAATACAGCCATTTTCAGTAGTTACGATTGTGTGTATTTTACATATCCAAACAATAGTTTAGTACATATCATATGCCTTAGAAACTCCTCTCTGAATATGGTTTACAACAAACTGAAATCACCAAGTTTTAAGTTCAGCATTGTAGGACAGGGTAGGATACATTGCAGTGGGTGTGCTTTTTCCTGACAGAGATGGTTTAAATAACCTAAATGGTCTCTGTTTTGTTTAGGTTTGCTTTTATACTAGGAACCAAATTCTGTAATGCTCTCCTGTCTCCCCTGCTACTCCTGACCTCACTGAAGCCTAGTTCTCTTGGCAGCAGAGAGCTTGTGTAAGTGTGTGGTCGGCCTTTCCCTCAGCTTCTGAACTTTATTTTGGCACAGCAACAGGGGTTGCTCTTTCTGTATTTCATGGAATTAGTGTTAACTGCAGGGATTATCCATGTTAGGAGCTCAGGCATCATGTCAATGCCTTCAAAATCACTGGATTTCCTTTACAAATAGGATGATTTTTAGGTAAAGAGTTTAGGTAGTTGATATTTAGGATTTATTTGCGTTTTTCTTTTAAACAGTGTTTTGATACACAAACAAGAAAAGCACCAAGACATCTGCATGTGATGGTTTTGTCATCTTGCAGTGTCTGTCAGCCTCTTCATGTATGAACCATAACTTTCCAGCTCTTTCCTTTCTTTCCTTGTTCAAGCTTTCCTTGAGCAGACGAGGCAAGAGTGGGAGGGAGACAGTGATATGCAAAGGACCTTTGGTGTTTTTGATGTTTTTCACTGCCAACTTCAATATCTATCCTCAACCCAGCTGCAGATTTCAGAAGACTTTAGGGCACTTAATTATGTTTGAGTCTAAATGGAGCAATGGCGTCAGAAGTTGTTAGAGCTAAGGCAGAAGAAAGAGCACTGGCAGCTGGATTATGGAAAAAGTACTCTAAAAAGGGGGGGGGAAATGATGATGCTTACTAGTTTTGCTCATTTCACATTTAGAATTAAGTAGTATCAGTGTCAGAGCATTTGTGTAAGTGAACAAGTTGTTTGGTTAGAAGCTGCATGAAGATGTTTCCCAATTCAAATCCATGTAGGTTCGCTGTGTTCTAGTGCCTTGAAAGAAACTTGAAAGTTGAGTAACATATTCATGTCTTCCATTCATTTATCTCATGAGTCAGCTTCTTATCTCTGTGGCAGAGAAGGTGTGTGGGTCATGGGAGCTGAGAAGGAGGAAGGAATAGGGGGAAGATGTGGAGGAAGTGGCAAGAAAGTTTTAGTGGGGTTTTTTTTTGGTAAGGGAAGTGTGGCAGTCACTATCTCGATCACTTTGCATGCAAGTCTGTACAGATTTATCTCATCTACTGTGACATCAGAGTGCAGTAGTCACCCACAACTCCCACTTAAGCCACTGGAGAACTTGAAGTTACAAATAAATAAAGGTATTTTTCTTACGTAATGGTAAATGTAAATAGTAAATTAAACCCTTGCTACAGAATATGTTGCATGTTACACAAAAAATTGCTGCCATCTTTATTTGTGTCATGAAATCACAAAACAAGTCTTTTCTGAATGTAAATTACTGCTGTATTAGGGAAACCTGGTTTTATTTGGTTTTCATTTTAATGCAAAATAACAATTTGCAGTAGTAGGCAAATTTTTGCCACCTACCCAGATGTAAATACTGAATGCTCCCTGGAAATATTGCAGTAATTCTAGACTTGGGCCTCATGGCTGTGAACGTAATACAACTCTCTGTGAGCAACCAAATATTTGTGATGAAGGGAACCAGAATGGAAACAGTGGTCTAAGATTAACTGTATTTTTAAAAAATGGAGTAGATTGTTTGCATTTTTTCTTCTATTTTAGCTTTAAGTAATGGTTTTCCTAAATATAGTGGGGTTTGTTTCCCCCTCAGAGTTTCAGAAGGATTTTCAGAGCTTGTAAGGTAACCTCTCAGAAATTTGTATCCTATAAATCCACGATAACATTTTACTTTGTATGGAAAAAATGATGAGGGAAGGTGAAACAGAGCAGAGGATGCTTTAAATATACAAACAGATCACATACAGATGAGCTTCTGTGCTAGAATTATATGTACATAAACATACTGGATCCCTTTCTGAGAAAAAATTGTGGCCCCCTGATTAGCAATCACCACTCTAAAATTCCATATTTGGCATCACTGGGAGTAGTGTGGGGTTTCTCTCCATGGTATGCTATCAGAGCACTATGCTTCAAGATACATAGGCCAGCCTGGTGCAGGTGGGAAGTCCTGGTTTCTAGAAGGAGAATTGATCCTGAAGGAAAAATCATAACATCCCCTGAACTCATCTCTTCAAGCCACTTGCTCTCGGGTACAGTACAGCACAGTGGGATTATCTGTGATTCATTGTCTAAAAACTCCAGCAGTTCAGTGTTGTCTGTGCACACACAGTGATGTTTTGGGGTTAATGCTCTCAGCTGCCCTCCCTAACACCTCTGCTGCCTGGTTGCCCCTCACAGCAGAGATGGGAAATAGGAGTAAGCTGCAAATTCTCAGCTGCTGCAGTTCACAGTTGCAGCTTCAAGTGCCCTTACCTGTGGCACAGACCTTGCCTTGCTATTCAGTTTGGGTTGGTTTTGTTCCATTTCATAAGGCTCTTGGAAGTTTTGCCCTGAGAGAAGCAGAACTGCCTGGGTAATTACCTGAACTGTCTGAAAATTAATTGAAATTAAAAACAGCCTTCGTATAGCTGGCTGGGTGGGTTTGGGTGGGTGCTGTGCAAAGTTCACCCACAGTGGTTTCACCTGAGCTCAGCAGCAGCATCACACCTTGTGACCCGGCTTCCCAGGTACAGACGAGATCTGCCAGCCCAGGAACTGCACATGAATGTACCTCATGGCACTGAGTGCAGTTATGGGGGATTTTTTCCAGTTCTCTGTCCATGTGGTCTAGAGCAGAATTTAACCTTGCAGCCAGGGACACTGCCTCGTGTGCAGGGGTTGCAAACCAGGCATGCCTGTGGATATGCAGGTGTGCACATCTACACGCACCCATGCAGAAATGGCTTTCTCGCCTGCTCCCAGCACCTTTCGCACCGTGCGTGGTGCATCGCTGTGGTAGCGAGAGTGCGTGTCCCGGGTCCCTGATGGGAATAATGACGGCATCTCTGCAACAGACGAGGTGAGCGACAGGACGTCGGTGATCTCCTGCTGCCACCTGCTGGGGTTTGCATCCGGCGCTCCCGAATGCTGAGCCCCCATCCCTGCACAGGGAACTAACTCCCTGCTCCTGTGCCCAGCCACTCTGCTCAAAGGAACACCCTAAAAACGCCCTAAGAAACTGGTTAATATACACATCTGGGACGGTCACCTTTCTTACTTGTTGGACTGCTTTGTGTATTTTTGATGTGTAGCTGGAGAGGGAGAGTAAGGATAAATTTCTCTGAAAGAGACTTCTTTTACTGACTGGGAACATACTTTCTGTTTCTGTATTTCCTAGCTTTCCATTTAGCAAAGGGGGGAAGAGTGTAAGGAACAGACCTTAGGCAACCATCCTTTCTTATTCTCCTGTGTCTTCAACACCTATTTGCTGGTTTTAATGGCCTGGAGTATGTTGATATTTGCATTTAGTGCAACTATAGTTGCAGAAAATACAAGTGTTCCAACAACTCCAGTTCAATATAAGCACTCCAACAGGATTAAATTGCTCAAACCAAAGCAATTATGAATTTAATGTGGGGATTCTTAAACTGTGGTCTGTGGTTGCCATGACAATCCACTCATATCAGTCCAAATTAATAATTAAACAAACAAGCAGGCTCTTGTGACTCTTAAGAAAATTACTGGTGTTTATTATAAAGAGTGAAGGAGGGGAATATCAGTGAGTTGTGTTTTGTCAAAGATTATACTGCTGGTATAATAGCTCTACTTGTTTTGGTTTTTTTCTTTCTTTCTCTTCCAAGCCTTAGTATTTCAATGTTTTAGAAAATTCTCAGACATATACTCAGCTCTCCTCTAAAAATGAGGCCATAATAAAATGCTTAAAGCTTTGCAAAATGGCATGAAAACCAACAGCTTGAGGCTTTGACAAAGTCTGAATAAGGCAAGGAGTTTCAAGATAATCCCAGCCCAAGCAAGAAGAAAGGTCAAGAGCTTTTAGCTCAGTTGGAGGAATTCCAGCAGGAGGAAGATGTGTGAGATAATACTTCCCGAGAGGTGCTGGTAACTTCATTTCAGCAGCCCCTGGAGCATCCATCTTGCTGTACTTGCCTCTCAGAGGGACTGCCTGGGAGCCATCATCCCCGGGGCTTGGATGCTCCCTTCTGCATCTCTGGGGCTTGCCCTAATCCCTGCTGGTGCCTGAGGGTTGAAGTCCATCCCAGAGTCCTTCCCACACCAGTTAGTGCCTATCAGCCGGCGGGGCTCTCTGCCCCCTAGGAACTGAGTCCATGCGATTGAGCAGGTGTGTAGGAACTGTGGCATTTGCCTGCCTGTTTAATTTGAATTTTTGTTTCCTTTCAGATATACTTGAAAGAAATTTTGAGAGAAATAGGCATCTACAATGTGAAGGGGACCCACAAAAACACATGGGAGCTGAAGCCAGAATACAGACATTACCAAGGAGAAGAAAAGAGTGATTAACAAAAACATTCATGAAGTAAGAGTGATTGCACTGAGGGAACTGTGGTGTTTACAGACAGGACTGAGCACAGTGCAATTCTGCAAGGATAAATTAAAGCAGCTGATACTTTGTAATTTTCTGTAGCTTTTTTCCCCCAAGGAATATTTCTTGTATGTTTCTATATATGCTTTGTCTTTTGACAGGAAAAGTTTATAGAATAAACTTCTTTTAGATTTATCTTTATTAGAAATCTTCTGAGTTCTCCTCTTACTTTTGCTTGGTAGCTTTGTGGCTTTTCCAAGCCTGGATAACTTTGATGGAAAATGCGTCTTAGAGGAACCTATAACTTTGTGGATTTGCATTCCAGTATCACCAGGTTAATACCCTTGGTTCTGCTGGGATCTCTCAGGGCTTTGTCTGGAAGCCTGCAAAGGTGCACAACCCTTTGTGCAGTGTTTGGGTGGAAGGGACATGATGCTCCTCTTGGGATCAGGCTTTAGGAAAAACAGCCACAACCATGGTGCTCATCACGATCCTTAGACTCCCTGGGAACAAACCGATGCAGTTAAAAACCCATAAAGTCAGTGGGAAGGTGTCAGTCCCCTCCATGTGATTACTGAGAAAAAATGAAATGTCTGTTAGGTACAGCAAGGAACAGTTTTATCTTTTGTTTGGTTTTTATGCTGATACCTATGTTTTGTTTAGGCATATCAATAAAAGCGTTATTTCAATCGGTACCACACAGTGTTCTACATTATTGGCTGAACACATTGTGATTTAGATGGCATTGGTCTGAAGTGTTTTTCGAAGCATATTTTTATTGCTGGCTTTGCCACCAGGTTCTTCTGCAGTTTGGGAAAGATTGCTAAATGTATCTGTGTCTCTGTTACCCCATTTTTGAAATGCACACTGCAAGGGTTGTCCCTTCAAAATCCTTTTTAGGAGAGAGCAGGGAGGTGACTATTTAATTGTAGTCTCAAATTTAATTATATTCATTTTATGTTAAAGAAACAGCAAAGAACACAGAGTAGGAAAACCTCATTAGTGTACCCGTAAATGAAGCAGAAGGTGAGGTTTCATAGCTCAGCTTTCACATTCCCTCATGTCCTTCAGGTGTGTGCATCATTTCTGCTCACCCTAATGGAACGGGAGGTCTGTGTGAGAAGCAAACATTCCGTTATTGGTCCACTTGGAAGCAATGAACAGCTCAGGGAGCGGTCAAATGCTTCCAGAGGTTTGTAAAACAACGCTTATGTATAAGTCACACAATTTTGCTCAGTTTTTTTCTAGGGTTGTTTGTGTAGGTAACTCTCTACAGCTACACTTTGGGCTGGTGCTCAGCGTCCTGTGGCATGAAGTGCCCAGTTCCCAGGAGATGGACTGCTGAGAGTTTTGAAGAGCAGATCCCATTCCAGGGGGGCTGTGCTTTCATAAATACTGCCACAGACTCATGTCTCCTCAGGCTCTACAAGCAGGACCCAGCTTGCAGATGACTGCAGGAGCCATCTGAGGGTGCTGAGAGGAACGCAGGAAGTCAGCCTTTGTGTCTTGCTGTGGAACATGATGTGCTCCCAGGCAGTAGCCAGGGCCTGCTCACACTGCTGTCCTCATCATGCTGCTCGAGTCCTCTGTGTACTTGTGTTCAGAGCCGTGTAGGATGAGAGCTCTTGACTTTCATGAGCTGGGCTCCTCTGTGGGATCAGCACCTGAAGCACCCTGCAAGTGTAGGTTAGTTTCTCCCTTGTGTTGCTCCTCACATGGTCTCTAAAACCATGCAGGGGGATGCCATGCCATCCTGATGGAGTAGTGGTGTAATTCCTTACCACAGGTCAAAATGACTGTGCGATTTCAGAGGGAATTGGTCACCTTGAGTGGGATCCCCAGCAGGATTAGTTTAGCAGGAAAGTTTTGGATCTGCTTGTATTTCTGGTTTTATGTGAGCTGCTTCATAGTTTGTCTTCAGTTGAAAGGGACATAATCAGCATGAAATGCCTGAACATCTACGTAAAGGAGGTATTTTATTGATCTGCAGAATGCCTTTGGACAGGGTAAATAAGCTCTATTCAGGAGTAATGGAAAATGTGCAGAGCACTCCATTTTTTATGGGGTTTATGCTCTTTACAAAGGGCTGATTTTTTATGGGTATCATTAAAAATGTGTAGAGTGCTAGAAGTAATCAATCAGTGGTGTTTTCAACCAGAAAGCAAGCAGAAAGGTTGAGGAATGCCAAGGTGTACTGGTTTGCTTGCAGCCTTCTGTGGAATAGCACCAGTTAAACAAAATGAGGAGCAGGACAGTGAGGAAACACCATTTCAAAAATGGAACTATGAAATGCTGTATCAGAGTAAACTAAGAAAAGGTAACCAGTGGAGAGTCCAGAAGCCAGGCAGCTTGTGAAGTACTTTTTTACCTGCTTCCTGCATGATTTTGAAGGCTTTCTAGCATGTTAGGGTGCAATTGGAATTTTAGCCTCAAAAGCTGCCACCAAATCCAAGTGGGATGAGAGAAGGGAACAATGAGCCCGCAGAGATGCTGATCTAGAGCATGGAAGATGCTCTCTTGTGCTGGCAGCAGGACTTGTGCTGTTGCATTCAAGGGCTCTGCTGGCTCCTGCCTGGTGGGAGCACATGACAAAGATGGAAGTTTGTAGGTGCCCTTGGCAGGTCAGTATCTGGCCTGCAGCCAAGCCATGGGATCTTGCAGTACAAACCATCCCAGAGACAGAAGCAGCAGGATAAACACACTGCTACGGGGCCCATATTCTCCCTTCTGCAGTAACCCAGGACTAGCCTAAATTCATGCAAGGCTGGGGTAATGACTGAGCATTTGGGAGAACCTCATTTGGTTCTATCACTTAATAACCAGCGAAACCTCTCCAGCTCTGCTGCGCTTGTTCTGCACGAGGCCCTTACGCAAGCGCTGTTGGCAGAATTGCCATCTGCCAGAAGAGAGGAAGAAGGAGGCTCAGAGGGGTTCAGGTCTGATTCCCTGGCCCCCACATTTGGATTAATTTAAACACTGGACTCGCAGCACTGATTAACAACGATTCCCTGCCGGTCTTCCCATGTGCTGCTGTCTCTGCTCGGCGCTGAACTCTGCCCATGCAGATGTTCTTGAATATTAGTGGTCAAAACACTGAGCAGGTCCCACAGGCAACAGCAGAAGTTTCTGTGTGCTAAATGCCATTAAATGAGATTAAAAGTGCATCCACTCTCCAGCATTGCTTCTCCCAAATGACCAGTTTGAGTCATTGGAAATTTCATACTTGGTAAGCTCAGGCAGCACCAGCATGGACCTGAGCAGACACGAGGTGACAGCCACCCCTTTAGAGATTCCCCCCACTTACTCAACCCCCTTCTCTTCCTCCCCATCCCAGGGGAATGGGGAGGAGAATCAAAGTAAAACTTTTATGTTGAGAAAGAACAGTTTAATAACTGAAAATTAGTAAAATATAGTAGTAATGGTAAAAAAATTATTAACATGATAATAAAAATGGAAAAACAAGTGATGGACAATACCACCACCCTCTGACTGATGCCAGACCCCCCTTCCTGAACCCAGGTCGGCCCCCCTTATGGGTAAATTCCCCCAGTTTATATAATGGGCATGGCATTCTGTGGTGTGGAATAACCCTGGTAAACCTGGGTCACCTTTCCCAGCTGTGCTCCCTCCCAGTTTCTTTTGCATCCCTCCTCACTGGCAGAGCATGAGACAATGGAAAAACGTCCTTGACTCAGGGTAAACACAACTTAGCAGAAAACCAAAACATCAGTGTGTTATCAACACCGCTCGGATTCTGAATCCAAACCACAGCACTGTAAGAGATTAACGAGAAGAATTTAACTCAGAAATGAGCACGGCTGAAAACCAGGCCTCAGGGGGGCCAGGATAGCACGTGCTGCCGGGGGTGGCTGGCAGGCTGGGGCAGCTGCAGCCGGAGGGTGAAGGACAGAGTTGACCCCTGAAATACCTTTCTGTGGGCAGCGTGAGGAAGCACCGGCAGCTGCAGGCATCTCTATGGCCGCAGCAACCACACAGCTGCAGGGGCAGCGAAATCATCCCTCCCTGCTGCCACGCGGGGGCCAAGGGTACCCGGCTCGGGTGCAGACACAGCTGTAGCTGGAGCAGATAAAGCTCAGCCCCTGAACCAGGCTATTCCAGTAGCAATAGTGGGGTTTTGTTAGCTGACCATCCATTGTGAGGGCGGGAGTACTCAGCTTTACATGGCCATTCTCACCTACTCAGTTACAAAGAATTTGGGAAGCTAATCTTTAAAAAACTTTCTAGACACCTACGTTCATGGACATTCCCTATTATAAAAACAACAGCTGGACTGCTTTGGGCCAGCACACCTGCACCTTGCTGAGGATAGGAAGAGGTCTGCTCTCTGAAATGCCAGCCATGTTTCCTTCCTGCTGCTGCTCGTCACAGATGGGAAGCTGAATCCCAGCTGTTAGCTCCCACGATAAAGGGTGGGCTGCAGAGAAACAAATGGCTCAACATTTTTATCACTGTGTCCAGCTGCTGCCACATTGGCAACACTGGCATCACACAACCAAAATGATCTTAAAAAGGTCTTCAAGGGTGTTTGGCTCCTTTCAGCATGAAGTGGAAGGTGATGAATGCAGCTCTAGGGGATCGAAATGCCCAGCAGCTACGTGCATCCTTAACAACATCCCACCCACTCCAGCACAACACACTTGCACGGTTTCCAGCATTTGCTGGCACCCAAAAATGCTCCCTCAAGCCACCAGCCCTGGCCACAGGAACTTGGCTGTGATCTTTATACAACAGCTTCCAGCTGCAGCTTCAACCAAAAGGCAGCCAAGGTACACGGACTGCGAACGAGCAAGATTGTGCTCGTGGGAGTGGATTTTGTACTGTTTAGGGCAAAAACTTCCAGGCTTGGCTACGGGTTTTTCCTCCTACCAAGACGTTTATCCCTGAGCTAATGAACACGGTGTTTAACTGCTGCTCTCCCACTGCGGGCTGCAGTGACACACAGATTTTCTGGTCGGAGCGAAACATCCCAGCTTGCAGCGGCAGCGACACCCCAGGGGAGTGGCTATGGAGCTGAAGCGTAGACGGAGGCTCACAGGAGCAGAGGGAGGCACCCTATCTGCTCCGAGTGAGCAGCAGAGTGTGAGAAAGCAAAAGTATCTTGAGGCAGATACTATTGCTCTATAATGAAAGCATCCTCCCTGAACGCCTGTCACTGAGAACACTGCCAGGCATGCAGTGGGCTGGCCTGTGCCATCTTAACAGCCAGACTTGCTTAGGGAAGAAAGCAAATTGCAGCTTTTAAATTATTTTCCACATTTAAAAAAAAAAATTAGTCTCATTTTACTTACTGGTCAACAGTCATGTTGTAAGGTTATTTTAATTTCCTCCTGGCCATGAGCTAAATTGAATTAAAAAATAAATTCACAAAAAAATCCCCCACCACCAATCAAACCCAACTGTGTTTCCTACATACTTCCATTTAGAATTTTCCCTTTGTAGGTTCTCCCTCCTTGTGCCAAAGCTGAGGGCTGCTCAAGGCTCCAGGACATCGCCCACTGGGCTCTGGCATCCACCCCCAGCCCATGCTCAGAGGGCGAGCTAAGTGGGCTTTGCCCCCAGAGGGGCAGTGGGTGGGGACACCAGTGTCTCTCCCAGCACACCAGATGTTCCCTCCACTGCATGAACACCCCCAGGTCTGCACCCTTTCTCCTCAAAGCAGATGGCCAGGGAGCAAAATGCTGCTGTAGCAGCATTTAGACATTAACATCAGTCACCAGCCCATGGAAAGTATTTGGGGTTTTTTTGGTTTGCTTCCAGAGGGCAAAAACAGAGTGGAGTTGTAGATGGGGTAGCAAAACTGTTAGACAAAAAGCAGACACTGAGGGGGAACAGTGGCGTGGGAGGGCAAAGGTCAAGGGGACCATGGGACAGGTGCCCCACACAGCTGCTTCC
This sequence comes from Machaerirhynchus nigripectus, assembly GCA_013397975.1. NCBI lineage: Eukaryota > Metazoa > Chordata > Aves > Passeriformes > Dicruridae > Machaerirhynchus > Machaerirhynchus nigripectus. Next base: position 115,991 of record VZRQ01011074.1, on the reverse strand, counting down.
TTCAGCCCCACGGCATCACTCCTTTAACCACAGAAGTATGGAACTAAAAAGGCAGGTTCTTCTCTTCATAAGTGAATCAGCCTTCCTTCCCCAGCAGGGAAGTAGGTGGGGGCCACCCTCAAATCAGCATCCAGCTTGTAGCGGGTGCAGGACCAGCCCAAGACCCCAGCCAGCAGAAGAAAGGTTTCCACCCAGCTGCTTAACCTGCTCCACAATGCTCAAGGAAAATGCTATTTGGATCCTTCCCAAATGCACTGAAAGCATCTTTCCAGGAATGCGAGACACAAGCCTGATAAGCATATGTTTTAAAACAAGACTGGGCTAAGTTTTAAAGCTGTCCTTCAGTTTGGGCTGTGTTTTAAGCAGCACCAGGGTTTTTTAATTTGTTATCATAGGGGATTTTATTAATTAAATAACTGCTGCTGTCTGAAGTATGAGGACTTTCCTTTCTGAATCACTTCAGCTTTTCAGGCCCAGGAAAAAAAAAACCAACAGCTTCTTTAGATGAAGATGGGCCGGAAGAGAAGGAATTACGTCACGAGGAAATACGCCAACTTCCTTCCCAACGCAGAGCTGTGTCACGGACTGTGGACGAGTGCATTTCCCAGCCACTCCACAGCACAGAGTGACTCCCACCTCTCCCTCACCCTGGCTCCACACCAGGCAGCCACCACAGCAGTGCAGCTGCGACAAACACTTGTCACTGCCGCAGTCCTTCCCTGCCACACCCTCCCTGGTGCATGACAGACTTGATGCAGCAGAGCAGCAAGACTTGTCCTCTTCCCTGAGAAACTGAAGGCAGCAATGCATTTTTTGGGAAGTGCAGTGAGTGCAGCAAGACTTCTCTTGCTCAGCAGCTCACTGAAGAAACAAACAAAATCCTGCATCTCCAGAGCCTCTGCTCTTCCTTATAGCAGGCTGAAAGGAGCCCTTCCCACCAGAGGCTCTGCCATGCAGAAAAGCACACCTACTTGGAGGACAGAACCCCATAGTTAGGAATGTTTACAGACAGCAATTAAATACCCCAATGAGCCTGGAGTACAGGCAGCATGACACACAACCCATTCAATCAAGCAGCGAGGCTGTGCTCGTCGTGCTTTGAAGTACCTGCTTTTCACAGCAGCACCTCATCTGTACACAGGTGCCACGTGGCAATTAGCTCCAGGCTGGTGCCCACGGCTCTCAGCCTCGCCGGAACCAGCCAAGCAGGGGGAGGAGCCATTTCCACTCCCACGTATCAGCTCTAGAGTTTAAACTTCGACTCACAGGAAGGGGGAGCCAGGGCTATGAGGGGCAGTACAGCCATACCAGCCCTGCCCACACTAACTTTACTTAACTGAGAAGCGGAAGTCTCAACCAAGTGTTGCCCCTCCCTTTCTTTTAATGCTCCCATTTTTAAGGAAGATGAAACAAGGCAAGATAACATCCTCACCTGGTCCTATTTACATCCTCCACAAGGAATGTGAGACTTGTCATGGTGACTTTATCTAGGCTTTGAACCTGCTTCCCTGCCTTTCAGCCCCACTGGGTGAAGCAGGTTACACCAAAATTGCACCTCATCCAGAAGCTCAGCTGACCCAAAATTCCTTCTTGGAAAAGCTTAAAAATATTTATATATATATATATGAAGTTCCCACAGAACTAAAATAGGGTGTATTTAACCAGACAGGAACCTCAGAGATAAGTAGGGCACACTCCACTCCCTCCTCCACAGTCTCTCACTCCTCCCAGCCTGCTGCCACATCTATCTCACCCGTGCAGAACCCCCTCCCCTCCACCTCCACCCTCCAGCACCAAGGGCCAAAAATTGACACAAGACAGCAAAGATGCAAAAACTCCGAAGGAGATAAAAATTAATCAAGCAGCCATGCCCTCCCCTTTCAGGCACCTTAACCTCCTATGCATCTGCCATCACTGCAGCAGGAGCAAAGTTAATGATTTGCAGTCCAAGGCAACATCCCTGGTCAGGCACACGGCCAGCAGTGACAGACACCCCCTTGCTCCAGCTGGGGCTCTAAGGGAATTTGTGTTCCTTTATTCAATCCAACCTGCCACCAGGTCAGACAGGCAGAAAGCGCAAGGAACCCGTTACTGTTGCATCTCAGAGAGAACCAGAGAAGCAACGGTGTTTGCTCCAGGTCTGTCAAACAGATGCACTCCCTAACAAGGAACACGGCAGGGACAGTAAGTTATACTCACACAGGTCTCAAGCAGACATTCAGCCGGTTTGTAGGAAGTCTAGGGCACAGCTAGGCTATTCCAACATCTCTCTCCAAGAGGCCAAGCACAGAAAAACCCCAAATCCTGCAACTTGACTAAATGCCAGTTAATATGCTCCCCCAGCAGCTGTCATATCCAAAGTACGACAGCCAGGCTGTGTTGGACAACAGCCATTTCACCTTCTCTCCACAGTCCCTATTCAGCCTCCTGCCTTGATCTTGGAGACATACTACAGCTCAGGAGAGACTCGAGTACTCGTCTGACAAAGCAGCTCAGCCAGCACTCAGCTTGAGTAGCACATATTCCATTCTGGGATGTTTTCATTAACCATTTCTTATCTCTTCCAGAGATAAGTCTCTGCACAATCATAAAAGATGAAGGTGGTCCACTCCATTATGACATTTCTTGGACTTTGCCTTATTGACCTCAACCTGCTTTGGCACTCCAGTGCCACAGGCAAACTGTGAAATCTGTCTGGAAACAGTCCAGTTGCAGTGCACTAGCACCAGCGGTGCTACTGATGGCACCCAATCCCTTGGTGCAGCCTCTCCTTTGAGTCACCTTGAGAGACACATCAGACCAAAAGACATCACCTAGAATGGGTTTAAATGAGTTTTATTTTAGACAACCTACATGATAGATGTTTTTTCAGTTTTTTTTTAACAATGCCTCCACTCCAAATCAGGGTCAAAATAAGTGAATAAAGCTCAAGATGACATCAGTCCAGTTGTTAGACATTGCTGATTCCTGGTGTTGTGCCGATGAAGAAGAAACAGCAGCCAGCTATGAAGACAAGTGATCCAAAACCATACTGTTTGATTTGTTACTGAAACAAGAGTGGCAAGTGTTAGCTGAAGGTCATGACAGTCACAGTAAATTTCTGTAACTTATTTGTGTATTCCCTAATTCAATCTGGGCTGCCACAGTCAGGCAGGCAGAAAGCACAAGGAAGTTATTTTTGCATCTTAGTGCAAACCAGGGAGCAACAGGAAAAGTGCCCATGGTCTATCAGAGGATGCTGATCATTTTTTACAATTGTAGAGAGCAACTGGCATCTACCAGCTGCTGAGTAAGCCAGGTGGAACACTCATTCACACCCTTCCTGCTTGACACACCAAGGTTCAGGTTTCCTCTCAAGTAAGAGCACATCCTAAACAAGTACCAGAGCTTACAATGGATGTGCTGTCTCTGAAAAAAAGCTGCACCAAGAAGCTGAAGCAGGTTTTACTGCACATGGGAACACCCTGCTACTGTTCTTTTACTCCACCTTGAAGTAGATGGAGTTACCCAAATAACACATCCAAAAGCTGTGCCCCTATAGAGGAGATGCACAGAAGTTTCTGCTCCCAGGAGGTACCTTCCAGGTGATCACCTGTTCCAGGGCCAGGACAGACATCACCCCTCCATCAGGCTGTGGGAGGTGCTGCGTCTGTCTGCCAAGTATTCCTTTAGTTGGGCTAGTGCTCCACATCAGAATCTGGCTCATCTTTACATGACTTGCATACCAGAAAGCCTGTTAGAGGCTTTACAGATAAATTTAGCTGTCTATAAACAGACTTCACAAGTCCACAACGACTGGGCAAAGCAACTGGTGATCCCACACTGCAGTGAATTCCACAGGTCTCCAAACAAGCCAAAAACCCACCAGTCTTGGGATCCAAATACTGTCTTGTGGCAACCACATTCCAATAGAGAGCAGTTAAAGCAGACCACAGGACCTGTCCTGAACTCAGGTAGTTGGAGATTCCAGATAGAATAAGGTTAAGTACTTGGTCATGTATTATTGTGTTCCCAAATTTAGGGCAATATTTAAACTGACAGTTCTTGTATAAAAGCATCAGATTAAGTTAAAGAAGATGGAACATGACCATGCAAGGTACTTCACAATTAACCCCCACAAAAGGGATCCAAAAGTGCTCCATTTCAGAGGACCTTCTCTTTAAGGTAATAGTTTAAACCCATTCCCAGTTACACACATCTCACCAGGGCAATCCCTTCTGCATTTCTTAGCCGTTAAGTCACCATGAATCACCACAGCGACATTACATCCCTGTTCAGTACAACTGAATAGTACTCAAGGAATGTTTCAGGCACTTTGTATAATATGAAGCGCCCATCATGCTGTGCTTACACCAAGTTTTAAGTTTTGAAACTGGCAGCTACTGTTCAGCTTTAACAGGGATACAGGAGAACAAGTGATGAAGGAGCTCACCATGTACTTGGGCACATTCACCCAGATCAGGTCAGTACTTACACATTTCTCGATTTCTAAGCCGTCCTTAAAGAAAATCATATATGGGGTCACACCGTCCTCACGGAAATCCAGGAGAGCCACCATTCCATCTGGATTCATGTTCTCTCCTACAAAGAACTTCAGACAAATGTGTTACTGAGACATTTAATCAGCTATTACCAGGAGAAAATGCCTTTTTATACACGGACAATGCAACATCACCAAGCTCAGTTTAAAAGTCTCCCTGACCAGCCACAGGGATTTTCCTTCTCTGCAGCTTGTCCATCTTAGTACCACCACGGTTGACACACCAGAAGAAAGAGATGCTATCCAGAGGGACCCTGACAGGCTGGAGAGGTGGATCCAAAGGAACCTTGTGAAGTTCAAAAGGCCAAGTGCAAGGCCCTACACCTGGGTCAGGGCAATCCCAAGCACAAATACAGGCTGGGCTTGAGAACGGATTGGGGGGGGGGGTGCGGCTCTGAGGAGAAAGAGTTGGGGTGTTGGTTGACAAACAACTCAGTGTAACCCAGCACTGTGAGCTTGCACCCCAGAAACCCAAACGTATCAGAAGAGGAGTAACCAGCAGGCCACAGGAGGTGATTCTGTTCTGCTCTGCTGAGACCTCTACTGGAGTGCTGCATCCAGCTCTGGAGCTGAGACCCCAACGCAAGAAGGACACGGACCTGGTGGACCAAGCCCCGGTGGGCCACTAAGATGGCCAGAGGCCTGGAGAACCTGTCCTACGAGGACAGGCTGAGAGAGCTGGGGCTGTTCACCCCTGGAGACTCCAGGGAGACCTTACAGCACCTTCCAGTACCTAAAGGGGGCTACAAAAAGTCTGGAGAGGGACTTTTGACAGGGGCATGTTGCAATAGGACAACTGGGAATGGCTCTGAAACCCTAAAGAGGGCAGATTTAGATTATATATTAGGAAGAAACTATTTACTGTGAGGGTGGTGAGACACTGGCACAGGCTGACCAGAGAAGGTGTGGACACCCCATTTCTGGAAGCGTTCAAGGCCAGGTTGGATGGGGCTTTGAGCAGCCTGGTCTAGTGGAAGGTGCCCCTGCCCATGGCAAGGGATTGGAACTAGATGATGCTTTTCAACCCAAAGCACTCTGTCATTCTGTAATTTCACCATGCTGCTATGAACAGAGTAAGACACAGCAAGGGCCAAAGTGATCCACCTTCCAAGTCCAACTCCACAGTCCCTAAACTGCCATAACAACAAATGTAGCCAACTACAAGCATTACCAGCTGAAGTGAGGTCCCCAAACACCTAACAGTCTTTGGCTGTTTCTCCTCCCTGACTCTCAGAGGTCAGGTTAGCATCCTCACAACAGGAGCCCTCAAAATTATCCAAACCAGTTCAGCAGATGAACCAATCACAGCTTATCAATACTGCTGCAAGGAGATGTAAGTTACCTGGTAGTTTTTGAAGTTGGCAAGGATGTGTTTGATTTGTTCTGCAGCCCCTGTCATGAAAGGCTTTACTCTCTCTGGCTTGTGTTCCTCAAGTCTGGCTTTGATTCTGGAAGTAGAAAAAAAAAACAAGCTCTGAAAACATGTTCTAGTTAAAAAACTTAACTGTCTGGCAAGGCATCGTAGCAGAAGGAGTTGCTACCTGTCACACTTTGATTTTGCTGCCTTTCCCCCCCACTCCCTCTTCAAGCCCCCAAATTTTAATTAAATTTTGCAAGTGAAATCACAGAACAGTGCCTGCCACTTCTACCAAGGTCATTATATTAGTAGGCTAGTAAAAAAAGGCAAAAAATAGGCAAAAATCAGCAAACTTCTTCCACAGCACCAAGAGTATCACCCATCTGTATCACAAAGCGTTTTCACCTTCAGTATTAACCCCACTGAACAGCAAGCAACAGAAATTACACCTTGAACTAGCAAAAAGTCCCATTTACACATGTTTTTTAGACGTTTACATTGTCACACTAGAAAAGCTTCAGGAAGCTTTTCTTTACCACCTCAGTCCCTTCCACATGAGGGTTTGGCATGGAGAAATACAAAATAGAACAGCAAGGTTACAAATAAGACCCAAAGCACACAATTAAGTCCTCTACCTCAGCCAAGATAAACACAGATATTCCAGCACCCATTCTTTAGGGCTCCAGTTCTGCCAAGCATTAAGACATTACTTAAGTTCACAGCCAGTTTCACACCTGTATCAGAACTAACACCTACTACAAATAAATCCAATGCTGTTTTTATAATCTCAAGCGCATAAATCTACTGCAATCCCACTGAAAGGAAAAGCCTACCAACACTTACGCTTTCATGTAATCCTTGATGTACTTCTTGTAGGATTCTTTTGTGAAGCTGGTCTCCTGAAGGTGGTGGTTAATTACTATGTCAACACCAGTTATGACCGTGGCTTCTGTTCCATCTCCCTCAGGACCTTCAGCAGAGGCATTGCCACCAATTAGAGAGTCATCAATTTGACCCTCTGTCCTGGTGACCATCTAGATTTAGAGACATCAAAAAACTTAACGGCTCTGCAGAAAACCTTAACGCTACCACTCTTACACACCTATGACCTGACAGCAGGGCACAACTCCAGAGACACAGTTCAGTGCAAGGAACCTGGCTGCAGCCTGAACACTGATTTGCCAGTGACAGGAAAAGGGGGAATGGGTTCAAATTGAAAAGAGAGTAGGTTTAGATTAGATATTAGGAAGAAATTCTTAACGTGGGAGGCACTGGCAGAGGTTGCCCAGAGAAGCTGTGGATGCCCCATCTCTGGAAGTGTTCAGGGCCAGGTTCACTGGGGCTTTTAGCAACCTGGTCAAGTGGAAGGTGTCCCTGCCCACGGCAGGGAGGTTGGAACTAGAGAATCTTCAAGGTCCATTCCAACCCAAACCATTTCTTGATTCTATGACTCCCACACATGACTCCCCCTCCCGTGCCTAACCCAAGCTCCATTACACTCTACCCTAGCTGACCCAGGCTCTCTGAGGCACCACCCGCGGCAGCACCAGGCACTGGGCCGAGGTGGGTCTTCCCTTCTCTCCCTCCCTCCTCGGGCCCTTCGCAGGGACGCCACCCCTACTCCCCACCGGCCGTGAGTCACCGCGGCCTTCCCTCCTCCCTCCCTCCGTCGGGGCGGGCAGGCACTCACCTTCCCCTCCACTTCCAGGCACAGGCCGTCCGCCACCTCCCGGATCTTGTAGATGTCCGAGAACATCTCATCCTCTGCGGGGGAGAGACACACACACATACACACACAGGCGCGTCAGCCTCCGCCTCCCGGCACCCACCACCTTCCCCCC
>VZRQ01011074.1:72416-108047 GCA_013397975.1 Machaerirhynchus nigripectus | reverse complement strand
GCGCCACAGCGGCCACCGGCACCGGCACCGCGCAGCGACCCTGCCCCGCCCGAGGGAGCTGCAGCTGCACGGAGGCCTGCCCTCGGGCTGCTCTTCTCCAGGCTGAGCAGAACAAGTGACCTCAGCCGCTCCTCATACACCTTCCCCTCCAGCCCCTTCACCATCCTTGTGGCCCTCCTTTGGACGCTTTAACAGCTCCATGTCTTTCTTGTATTGTGGAGCCTAAAACTGCCCCCAGCACTCGAGGTGAGGCCGCCCCAGTGCAGAGCAGAGCGGGACAATTCCCTCCCTTGCCCGGCTGGCGATGCTGTGCCTGATGCCCCCCAGGACACGGGTGGCCTTCCTGGCTGCCAGGGCACTGCTGGCTCAGGTTCAGCTCGCAAAATGGGGAGCAGGGTTTCATCCTGCCCAAGTCAGAGGGGGTCAGGGCTGGCAGGGACCTCTGGAGAGCAACCAGTCCTGCCTCGTGCTAGAGCAGGACTTGTGCCTCTCCCTCATTGCATGTGGTTGCATTTCGTGGGTTTCAACACCAATTTTCCTTTTTCTTCTAATCTTTTAAACTCTCAGTAACGCTTTTCTTTTTGTCTAACTTCTTACGAGGTGTCTGGGATGTGTCATCACTGGCCCATTTCTCATTACTCAGAGTCACTGAGCTGGGACAATCACATTTCCACTTTCTTTTTGCCAAAAGAAAAAACACCATCTTGGTGCAAGATGGTACAGCTTTTGGGCATGAGGCATCAGGCATATCTATGCATCCCTTCTTTCTCCTCAATTTTTTTCCTAGGGAGGCAATTATGTATATCCACTCTCTTTTCCTTGTGTTGTACTACAAAGCATCTTTGCACCCACATTTTCCAAACTAGCTTCCCATTTAACACAGGCAGCCTTGTAAATCCACACACTGACTTTCCAAGGAGAAGTGCTCCCAGCTTTACCCATGCACCCTAGGGAAGCACTGCTGCCGGGTTCTGGACCTTGCAAGGGCTGTGGCACGAGGACACAGTCAGTCGTTCCCCCTACTGGGTGCACACGGACATACATTTGCTCTACTGGGTGCTGCACCTCCTCCAAATAAGTGATGTTTTCAAAATAGGGAAATAATTAGGAAGCTGTTAGACTCTTCCTGTTATTGCTCCCTCAGGGAAATTGAGTTGAGTATGTTCAGAGACACCACTTCTGCACTTTTGAAAGGACTGGCTGGGGCAGGTAAAGTTTTCGTATTTTTCCAAGGATAACTGAGATTTAGCCCAGCAGTCAGGGTCGAGATGAAAGACAGAAGGACAGTAATGCCTAGACCTCTTTTTCCCCCTTTGGATATACTTTTCTGCAACAGCCTGTCACAGCTGAAACAAATCTAGACCTCACTTGAACTCTGATTCTTAAGAGACATTGATAAAATACCTTCAAAAGACATCATGGGACCTGAAGCGCTTAGTGCTGCTAATGATCCTGGACTTGGCAGAGACATCAGGGCACAGGACACAATTCCCTGTCCCTCACCTTCCTTAGGCAGTAAATTGCTCATTGCTTTCTTTGTGTGTGCCAGCGGAGCTCCCTTCTTATCTCCTCCTCCCCTGCTCTTCCTTCCTATCTCCTCCTCCCCTGCTCTTCCTTCCTTTGCTCCAAATATCAGTGCCCTTTTTTTTTTTCAGATGGTCTAGCTGCTTACATAATCTAATTAAATTTATAAGTCGTTCTCTGCTGGTTTTCACCTTCAAGACTACTGCTGCTATTTCAGGCCTGAAGAAGGGGCTTCTGCCCAAAAGCCTATCTGTTTGTTTTTTTTTTCTCAGTGGCAGCTGGCCTGATAAAAGATAGCCCCTCTTTTTACAAACCACAGTAGAAAAAGAGCAACTTACATCTTTTGCAGTGTGTTGAGTGACAGGGGAACATTTGGCTCCTTCTACGTAGTGTAAAATGCAGCTAAAACCCTCCACTTAGTAGGTGTGCTTCAATTTGGTTTTATTTTCGAGAGACTGTTCTAGAAAAATGGATATTTCTGCAGTAGTCTGGAAACCTCTTACAAATTCATCAGTTCACTCAATTCAGTGAAGTCAGGGTAGAAACCCTTCAGCACAGCGAGAAGGTAGATGGACCTTCTGGTTGCTTTGCCTTGCCTGTAGGTCTGTATTAAGAGTTGCAGGTGTAAAATGTGAGATGTCATTTAAAAATGCGTCGTTTAAATGGGTCAAGGCTCCTGTGTGAACATCAGTTTGATGTGGAGTTAAGTTAAATCAGTATCAAGCTGAAGTTAGCACTGTTTTAATTGGCATAGGCTTCACTGAGGTACCAGTGCTGAAATTTTTTTGTGATCCCGTCTAAACAGAGAATTATGTCATGTGCTGATACTTTGTGATTAACTAGATTTGAAAATGCTTTTTTTCTTCTTTTTTTCAGAAACCAGTGACATTTGAAGAAAACTTTAGTGTTCCTCACCTGCCTTCTGTCCAGGCAGCCTCTTCAAGCACTTCTCACATCCAGCCAGAGTTGGATTCACATTTCAGAATGATAGGTTAAAAATGTGGTCCGTCCTTCCCTCCCTCCACCTTTTCAGTTGCCAGTTGACATCCAAAATTATGTGACAGGTTTTCCTGATAGTGCACCTTACCTTTGGTGTTGTGTAAATCCTGAAGGACTGATGGAAATCCTGTGGTTTTATAGATGAATCTTCTAACAGTATTTGAGGAAGATTTTCTGGGCAGATGGCTGCGGAGTCTCGAAAGAAGCTTTTCTCATGGAAGCCACACCTCAGACAGTTGTGAATTACTGCAGTGTTACTTCCATCAAGTATTAGCATCTGGATACGGCTGTGCTCAACTAATTGTGTCTTGGATTAAAGTGCCAGGTAACAGCTGATACTACACCATTCTTTCCCTAAATAAACAGTATATTTTCAGCCCATTGTAGCAACTCCCACTGAGCTGTAAGAAAAAGGAGGAGATCCTGCCTTCAGCTAAGTCTCCTGTAAGGTGCAATCAGTGGAAATAAAGCAGAGGTGAGGCTGGAGGAAGAGAGGTGATATGGGGCTATCACATAAGGGATGGCTGTCACATAAGGGATAGCACCACTGTGTTCTTCTAACCTTTGTAAAAGGCCGTGAAAATCACATCATAGTGGTGATGTTTTACAGCATTTGCTGGGTGTGGGGGAGAGGATCCTAAGTATACACACACACACACACACACACATATATATATATATATATATATATATATATATATATATATCCTGGTAGAAAGAAACTGGGAAAATGAAGATTAAAGGACTGAGCAAGCCCTGGCACTGCAGAGAGGCTGGCAGGACAGTCTGTGCCCAGTACCCCGTGCCCCCTTCCTCAGTACATCTCCCAGCACAAAGGCTTTGGGAGAGAGGATGCATGATATGCCTGTGATCAACTCAAATTTGTCTTCACAAATCTGTCTGGAATTTAGGACTGAAACAAAGCTGTGATTTTGTAGCCCCTCATTACAACACATACAGATGGAAACTGCAGCTTTTAACTGGTTTCCTTCAGGTTCTTTCCCTGAGGCATTTCCAGGCAATAAAGATTTGCTCACTATTTGCTACCCCTTCTTATAAATTGGGAATTGATCTCACAAAACCAGACCATCAGTTTGATTCTTTCAGGTGAGTTTATGTTATGAATATAGCCTGTCTCCCAGTGCTTGGCAAACCTTCAACCGTTTTGGATCTCAAGCCAAAATTCATAATTTAGGTTTACATTGGCAGTGTACTAAGCCAGAATCCCAGATCCCAAGATTAGTACTTGAAAGAGTTGAGCTTTGATCATCAGTGTAGCTTACAGGTCCGATCTATTCACTAATGATAGACCATGTTAGACTGGACTAGATAGATGAAGATATCCCAGACAAAGGCATCACTTTCTAGAATACGAGGAAGTTCTTCAGTTCAGCAACAACCCCTCTTGCACTCAGAACAAACACAGGTGTTCTTACCTTGGCATTTTCAGTATTTGCAGTTCCTCTCGCTGCAGCCGGGGCCCCGAGAGCTCTGTTCCTCTCGCTGGCTGCTGCACTTCTCCTAACAGACACAGAGGTCACTGCGCAGCCACAAACCCCCTTTATCTGTGGCACTGCTTGTACCAGGTCAGCTCACTCAAGCCCTGCCCTGGGGGGTGTGAGGCTGTCAGCCAGAACTGCAACCGATATGTTTTTAGGAAAAACAGGACTGCGATTCCCAAGAACTATGAAGCAAGGTGCTGCCCACCTGCGATTTTATACTTACTAACCTTATAAACATCCATGTGACTGAAAGGGCTGTGGTAGAAAGGCCCGCACCTGATCCTCAGGTCTGCTGTCAATGTGTCCCACTGATGTGCTGAATGATGGAATAGAGGGTGCATTCATTAAAGTGGCAGTAATATTAGGTTGGGAAGGACCACAAGTGTATTGGAAATTAGGACTGGAATTAAAAAGTGATATTGACACATTGGACAAGTGGCCTGAATTGTCAGAAGGCATTTGGACAAGGCCAGCAGGTCAATGAGCAGTCAAACATTTACTAAAGGAAAATCTACCAATGGATTTTGAACACAAAGATGTAGCATAACATTCAAACAAGCTCTGAGCCACACACTACTAGAAACTGAAAGAGTGCACAGGGGAAGTGCTGCCTTATCCTGGCCCTGGTCCTCTGCTCCGTTGTAGGCTTCTGCTGCTGGCGAATGCCAGGGAACGCTGGGATGATGATGTGCTCCATATGGGTGCTCTGATGTCATGCTCGCAAATGCAGATTAGAAATGATCAGACACAGACACAGGACAGAGAACTGGGCAGCAGTTCTGCAGAAAAGATCTGAAATACTGGTGGATCCAAAGCTGAACAAGAATCATAGAGTCATAGAAACATTTAATTTGAAAAAGGCCTCTAAGATCATTGAGTCTAATCAATAACCCAGCACTGCCAAGTCCACCACTAAACCATGTCCCTGAGTGCCACATCTACTTGTCTTTTAAATGCTTCCAGGGATGATGACTCAACTACGTCCCTGGGCAGCCTGTTCTGATGCTTGACCAGCCGTTCTGTGAAAAAAAATTCCTAATGTCTGTTTCACCTGTTCTGAGAAAAATGCACACCATATTGGAGTAGATAAGTGGTGATGTTATGTGTAAGGAACTTGTGCTGTTGTAGATATGAGGGGCTGAGCTCTGCTTGGTGGTACTGGTTCTTCCTGGAGCACTGACTCCAGTTTTAGCAATACACTTTGAAAAAGGTATGGACTGATCAGCAAGGGTTCACAAAAGCAGAGGGACTGAGTAGAAGGAATATGAGTTAGTTTGGTTTGCTGCGAGGAAGTTTTAGATTAGGCATTGGAAATGCTTTCCAGTACAGCCAATAGAGAAGCAAGGAATAGGCTGTCCAGCTAGTTCTCTGTCCCTGCAGGTTTTTGAGAATAATCTAGATATCTGCCCGTGTGAGATCAGAAATCATGTCAGATCTGTCATTAATGACACATATAATGGCTGGTTCTTCCCCACAACAAAGGGACAGGCTGCATCTAGGTCCTTTTTAACCCTATTCATCACCAAGTGATTCTTAGATAAACTATGTGCTGTCATTTATACCTGTTTAGAGTGGTTACACAATTAGGATAAAAATAATATCCTCATGTCCCTATTTAGAATGAACAAGACGGTTTAGAAAAGGAATGTTATGAGAGAGGAATGTTGTCCTGCACGGCAAGATGGGTCTGCGTGGAAATCACATGTGCATAGAGGAAGAAGCATTCAAGTTCTGCAGTGCCCAGGGCTTTAATCTTAGTGAGTCCCTATTTTAGTCTTATTTAATACAATGTGGTAGAATCCTTTGACTCAGATTAGAGGTATGCTGCAGAAAGGGCTCCTTCCATGCCAAACCTAAGGCAAAGCTGAGCCGAGATCTAATTTCTTGTGCTTGCTGGGACTCTGCTTAATCTGTGGGCAGTAAACCTGGATGTCTCTCTGCAGAGATCCACTTTTACAGCAGAGCGGAAGTTTTATAAAGTCATCCACAAAAAGAATAAATTTATCAGTGCATGCCTGGCTGGTTCAATTGTTTTGCAGAGAATGGGAGTGGAATTTATCCTGTTTAACCTCCACAGCAGAGATAGCTCACCAGTAGATCCCTTTGTTAAGTGAGCTCAAGCTGACTTCTCATGGAGCAGCTGGGCCGGCTGCATAAGGGAAGGGGAGCTGGAACTGCAGGCAGGGGAAGTGTCCTCCCCAGCAAGAGCTCAGCCTCACGGTGCCCCAGCCAGGCCAGCGGTGTGGGACCAGTGTCTGAAGCCACACCAGGGCTGGGATGAGCCAGACAGGGGGCTGGACACAGCATGGCTGCAGCACAGCTCAGGCGGGGAGCAAGCATAGGCTTGAGCACAAACAGCTGCTGGGCCCTGGGGAAGAGGGTCCCAGCAGGGCAGCTCACAGCTCCATCCCGCACTGCAGCTGGTTTTACTGCAACGCGAGCCAAGGTTACAACTTCTATCTTCAGGCACCACCTCAAAGCTAGCCAGTGTTTCTAAGGCCGAAGTCCCTGCCCAGTTTTTCACCCCGAAGACATCTTCAGTTAATTTAGCAATCCCTGTTGAGAAGACTCAAAGAAGACGTCCTCCGACTAGCTCTCTGTTTTTGTGCCAGACTTAAGGCTCTCTGAAAGCCCGTGCCATGTGGAGACACCCCACTAGATGGCAGGACAGGAGCCGGTGGATGGCAGGCAGGACAGGAGCCGGTGGATGGCAAGCAGGGCTCTGCTCACCTTGGTAGGAGGCCAGAGCTTTTTCCACTGCTGTTGGCACCGTTCCCATGTCACCTGAAATGCCCCAGGATCAGCGCAAGTAAAATTCGATCTTGGGCCTGTAACTGATACAGCCGCTCTGGGCTCCTGGCCAGCTGGATGCTGCACACAGATACCATTCACTCCAGATAATTAGCATCCACGTGTGATGAGCTGGGGTTTCTTGAGTTCTTAACCATTACAGGGGCTAATGCTGCCACGCTAAACTCACTCAGTTGCCATTTTTCAAAATGGCATTTGCTTCAGAAATGTTATGAAGCCTGAAATTGAGTTCAGCCATTTTAATCCATCTCTGTGTGCATTTTAGGTCATTGTTACACAGTGTGAACTCTCAGTCTTGTCAATAGGGAAATAATCATCAGAGCGCTCAGCATGTTAATGGTGTTATCCCTAGAATTCTGACACTACCAGTGGGTAACACAGTTATGTTTAGACAGCAATCTTTGCTGCAGATGCTCCAGGAAAATGGCAGGATTTAATACCCATTGTAAGGAAATGGTAGATGAACCTTTTGGTCTCTCAGTTGTGCAAAGCTTCACTTTAAAATACTGTAGGGGACAGCAGGGAACAGGACTAAAAGATTCCATTTTGGAAAACAGCTTCGTAAATGGCAATCCAGTAACTTGAGGTTGTAACATATATCACCTGGAAATACAAAGCTGCTGTCATTTTCAAAGATCTCAAGACCAATATTAATTATTTTCTGGTAAGAATTTTATGTCCACTGCATTCCTCCCTACCGCAAAAATAAAAAAGGGGCCTGAGTGACAAAGGATATGTTGGACACTTAGGAGGTGTCTCCCAGCTTCTGAGTGATTTTGAATTGCTCTGGCTTCTATTCTTTTAGAAAGGTATAGCAGCACTGTAGGAGCCATTCCAAAACGGGGAATTTTAACAGAAAGATGAGAGAAGCAGCTGTTTGCAGATTCTCCCCTCAAATATGCTCTGAGGAAATAGGGACTGATCTGTTTATCTATCTGTGAGATGGCTGATAATCTGAGGCACTTCAAGATAAGAGTAGAAAAGGACCTTGAGAGTTCAGTCAGCCAGTCTTCTTTCATCAGCAGGATTAGTTAGACATGCACTTCTCTGGGGAGATGTTTGCTTACCTTGTTTTTCAGATTTCCTGATGCTGGAGATTTCCATCGTCCTCTGCAGAACAAACGTTTACTGAAAAGGGGGCTGGGCCTTGCCATTCCCATGTGAGTGTTGCAAAGGTAGAATGGATCATAATCTGTATTAATGTGGGTTTAGAAGTTTGTCTGATGCTCAGATCCTTGTGGAGCTCAGCGTGCCCCATTCTACACGGACACTTGGCTACACAATTGGTGTATCTATTAAAAAACCCCAACTATATTATGTGTCAGTACTTTCACACAGGATGAACCAGGGTGGTCCTCACTGTTTGGTTCCTTCACTGGGTCAGTGGGCACACGCAAGTCTTTCTCCACAGCCAGTCTCTCTCTACCATGTAGGTAGAGAGGAAAAATGGAAGAACCAGCTCATCTCATGTATTTCTTCAGCAGCTTTACATTAAAAAAGCAGTTTAGCTAATGAATACAATTCAGGGCAGAGTTGCCTGAAGTGATAATGGATACTTCTGTGAAAACATAAGAGCAGCTCTTAGTGCTGATCATAAGACTAAACTGTTAATGAAATTTTCAGAAGGAAATGGAGAATAAAACCAGAAACATCCCTGCCATATGTCTGTATACATACACACAGAGTAAATACACACACACACACACACACACATGTGCACACATATACATTTTCTATATAATTGCTGTATGCCCAAATATCAAAAGCCCTGTGCAGGCCTGGCCTCCCTGTGTCGAAAAGGTATGATAAAAGTAGGACCAGTACCAAGAAGAGAGGCAAGGAACAAAATATTAATCTGGAATAGGACACACCAACTTTAAAAAGATGTATCTTGGGTGGTGGGTGGGATGGCAATCTTTGAAATTAGCAGCACAGCTGAGAAAATTAAAAGAGACCAACTATTCACTGTCTATCAGCAGACAGGAAATATGGGACCATCAAGAAAATGATGAGGTGACAAGTTCAGAAGAGTCAAAAGAAGGCTCTTTTTAACACCCTGTGTATAGTTACCCTCTGAAACTTATTGCTTGAGAATGCTGTGGATGCCAAAAGTTTAGATTATTGCAAAAGCAATTTTAAAAATTGCGGAAAGAGCTACTAAGCACTTGTGGCTCAGGAAGAAGTCCAGCCAAGAACTGCTGGAGTTCAGGAAATTTAACACTGAGATGTTGCCTTCCTCTGCATAGATTTGTATGTTTTTCAGGACGGAGTTTGGAAGACATCTCTGTATCCTTGAATGCCCTGTATTAACTTGTCAGTCATATGCAGCCTTAGGGGAGGACATTTCTAGAAACATTGATGGGGGAAAGAAAGTCGTGAGGAGGCTGGGGAATCATCTCTTGCTGTTTCTCTGCCCTGAAATAACCCTTGGCAAACTGTGGGGCCATGCTGAGGCGAGGGATGACTGCTGCCCATTCTGCTTCACTGGCTCCCAGCTATGCCAGTTACATTAGCTGCTGCCCTGAGGAGTTCTCCGTGTCTGATTCTGCTGCCTTACAGTTCTGACCTGGTTTTGACATTTGAAAGAGCAAGTAAAACCCTCCTCACATGTGACAGGTGTTTTAGCTGCCACCAGCTTCCTTACTGTTTAATGACTGTGCTCAAATGCCCAGCCAAGGCAGTGTTGGATATCCCTGAGTAAGCGAAGGATTACAGAGGTGCTGTGAGGTCAGGCTGCGTTGTTTCAGCAGTGCCAAGAAATCACATCCACCCTCCACGCACCCTTGTACAGCCACAGGCTCCCTCTGTGTGTCTCATTTTTAAGTTGTTCTGCAATGTGGTCCAGTCCTATGTTCCTCCAGCTGTGGGTCATCAGGCACTAAATCACAGCAAATTTCCTGTCTGGGACATCCTGACATACGTGGACACCTCAACCCACAAACATGTGCATGTGTACAAGCAAAGTGCATCAGGACGTAGAAAAGACATTTATGCACATCCAAAGTGGAGCACGCATATTTTTCTGCTGTAAATAACAAGCACTGTGGCCATGGTGCACACAGTGCCTGCTAGGTTTGGGCTTGTTTTTCCTAAAAGGTCATGCTGCCCTTCAGTTTTGAGAAGCTCAAGAGCATGTGTGGGAGCACAGTACACACCTGTGAGGCAACAGAGAAATTCCTGAGTGCCAAAACTGGTGCTTACAGCCCCTCCTCTCCGCAATGGCAGTCCGTGCATAACCCTCTTGTCTCAGATTCTCCATGTGTGAAATGAGGTTAGTAATGTTTATCCACCTACTGCAAGGCTTGGTAGAACAAATCACTACTGTTCTATGGGGATAGGAAACCAGGAAGAAATCCCACTGAAAAAATTAATACATATGGGAGCAAGTGAACGTGGAGGAATGAGAGAGGTGCGGGGGCGTAGCTCTTATAGCACAAAGCAAACGATTCTCCTCTGAGAACAGCATGAATACAGAAACCATGCAACAGATGCACTATGCTGAACATCAGATATATGCAAATTATTCTGCCCATCTTTTTGGTGCATTTTCTCACTATTCACAAATGGGTTTGTGCTGAACATCCTAGAGAGAAGCTGGTTTTGTAGAGAGTGCACGTTGCAGACACAGGGTGGGAGCATGCAGGGTGTGATGTGCTGGTGGTGCCCAGAGCTGTGCTGGGCCCCTAAACAGCACGGTAGAAATTGACTTCTGCTTTCAAACTCCTCTGAGGCGAGGCAAAGGGGCGAGCTCCAGCCAGGCACATAAGAGCAATGCCATGGAAATGGGGATAGCTTTTCTTTCTTTCTGTTACTCTGAGTTTATTATCCACTGCTCTGGATTTCTGCTAGTGGCCGGTGCTATTTAGAGACTTGGCTTTCATCCAAAGCCCTCACTCGCCTGCTTCACACAAGAAACAGACAGAAAAATAGCAAATTCTCCATTAGTTCATTGAACAGGTCTGCTGCTGCTGAACATAAAAGGCACCATTTCAGTTTCTGCATGCAGTCCTGTTTATAAGCAAGCTGCTTCCCTGAGGGTCAGCTTTTCCAGAGGAACAATGTGATCATTTGTGGGTGTCTTTAATACCTGGAGTCTGACCTAGGCAGACAGAGGCTGAGGGCATGATTTTTATTTGCAAATTTTTTTTTTTGAGCATTTCACATGAAAAGTGCAAACATAAACGCCAAGTCTTCTGCTTTTTGTAGCCCACTGAAAATTAAGAACCAGGAAAATTCTTTGCATCATTTCATTGATTTCTGATAATATTCTCCATTCCTGAACACAACCATGAAGAAACAAATGTGTTTCTTCATTCATAGCTTCTCTTCTGGTGTAATCCAGTCATAACAAATTATTACTTATTTCCATAGGTAGGGAAACAAAACTGTGGAGATCATCGATATTCAAGACGCATAGTAAGAACCTGAGATCGTCATGATAATAATATTTCAGTGGTGCAGATGCTGAAGTTTGATCTACAGAGAGGTACAAGGTTTGTTTTCACAGTGTGGCATTTGGCCCGAGTTACAAAATCTTAACCTTGAAAGAGAAGCATGAAAAAGGGCTGGGTTTTGGACTGACAGCGGGGAAGTCCCATGTCCCAGCCCTGCTGGAGCCATGTCGCTTTCTAGGGTGTTCATGGCTAAGCCTGTAAATATGCTTTTAGGAATCAAAGTACTTTTCTGTTTCCCAGCAGAGGGACTTGTTCTTGGCACTCAATTTGGATTTCCGTTTTTCGGTTTCAGTCCCTTTTATTCATAATATGTACATGTGGGCTGTAACAGACCACAAAGAAATACCCTGAAAAGTCATTGCTAACAGCTCAGAAGTGCAGTCTATGGGATGAGATCCCTTTAAGGCCTCCAGGAAGAAGGCTGAGTATTACAAAGCATGTAAGAATTGCACCCCCTTGTTCAAGCCCAGCTGCAGAGATGTGAACAGCATCAGGCACTGTTACAGCCTTTTTTCACAGTCAGTGCAATTTCAGTCATATTCAGAGTTCTGAAGTCCTTAATTTGCTCTTCTATATTATTAATGTGAAGGATCTACTAGCTTAAAAACTGTAACTAGGAATAGCCATGAATTTACCAGAAAGGCACAAAGAAGACCCAGCAGAGGGAGTAATATCACAAGACATTGACAATACCACAACATTTAAACAATATATTATCATCTATATATATATCTCAAAGATTAAAAATTATATAAAAATGCACACAATGTTAACTACTGTTAGCTAATACAATAAATAATTTTTATATGAAAAATATGAAAGCTATAGACTGCACACCTGGACTTGCATATTGAACTCATGGAGAAAGTACTTTGGTCTTTTAATGCAAATGTCCAGTAGACATCTGAGAGCTAAAGACTGTTGAAAACATGTGTTCTGGTTTTGCCTGGTGTGTGATACAGTAGTAATATTGAGATGGCTGTAGTTGTTACATTTTTAAATCATGTAGTTTGCAAGACAAGAGCTGTGATTTTCAATGCAGTGTTTTATTTTCCATGCTCTGGCAAGTGACATCATAGCTTTGTTCTGACTTAGTTCAAACACCAATTCTTATGTTAATAGTGTATAGTAAGAGGAAATGAAACATTAATGGAATTGCAGAAGTGAAAGGCAGAAAAGAAAATAATTATCTTTTAATACATGGGCGCAGAGTGACCCCACAGTAAGGTCACACTGCCTGCACTGGCTCGTGTCTGTGGTCAGGAAAGGTCTCTGGGAGCTGGTTTTGGAACCTGGCACAAACTGGCTCTGTCATGTGCTACTTGGGGGAAAGTTCAGACATTCAAATCTCAGCTTAAAAACAGAGGCAGTGAGAACTAGGATGCAGCTCTGACAGAGGAGATTTATTATAATATTTTTACCTGTCCCACAGAGTTCCTGACTGCCCTTTTGGCTGTACTTTTTAAGGTTCATGTTTGCAAGCACCTTGATGAGTATGAAGTAAGGTTGGGAGTGGGGTGGAGAGTATCTATATTTGTGTGTGTGTTCCGTGATGGAAAACATTTCAGTCTGTGCTCCAGAAGATTTTAAAATTGAGACATACTGGAGCCAAGCTGGATCAACATTTATGTATGAGTAAAAACAGCCAGTCTCAGTCATCAAAAATTCAGAGTGACTACACCTTTGCCCTACACCATTGACTCCTCACCCCAATGGCCACAGTCAACTTGAATCAGCAGAGCAGAGCCTCTGTGAGCCCAGAGCACTGCTGGAACACACACCTCTATATTTACAGTGCAATACCAACTGTCAGTGTCACAGGATGTCTTTAGGTGCAATGTACACTAGCGAGGATCATCTGCTTCATAAATTGAGCCACATCTTTTGCAGCAGCACCTTAAGTGCTAGTGCTCATGGAGTATTTTGACATTACTGTGTCTAGCCTAATATTGGAAGATCAGACCCTTGGTTTAGGATGAGCAGTCGGTCTCCTTGCAAGAATATTTTGCTCTTGATTTTCATTCAATGCTTTTCCCCCATTTTTGCTACAAAAAAGTAATGGCCTGAGAACATTACAAAATAATAATTGGCCTCCCACCACCACCCTCTGAAACTAAACTTCTGGCTTTTCAAGAATTTTCATAGTACATTGCTCACAAGGCTAAGAGAGATCAGCTGAAACTTGGAGGCAAACCTAGGTCCGAATAATGAGCCTGTAATTCATTAACATTTATATGGCCATTTGTTTCAGTGCATTTGAAGTAAACAAAACAGGGAAAATAAAGGAGAAAGAACTGAATGTCAGTGAGAAACTCCAGGGCCTGATGCCATTGCCACTTGTCAGCAAATGGCAAATACCTCCAAACCTTGCAAATGCACTCTGGGGTTGCTGGAACTGTTGAGAGAGTGGATGCGAGCAAGAATGCTGTGGCCTGTCTTAATAATTGTTTTGCAGAGAACTGATGTATTTTGCAGTGGATTTAGAAGATTTAATAAGAAAAAAACAAAAAGCTATTCAGTTGAACTTTCTGGGTAAACTGATTTTTTGACCAAGAATGTTAATTATGAAAATGCAAAAATGTTGCTCATTGTTTCTAATGCAAAACAGCAAAACAAAAAAATCTGTGGCACTGGCAGAACAGCTTTGATTGCAAGAGTCCTGATTCTGATTTTCCTGCTGCAAGAAGTCCTGCATTTCTGACAGCATGCCAAGAATTCATTCCTAATTCTGTCCTCCTACAACACGTAAAGGAAGTTTTGAAGGTCTCACTGCTGCTGCAGCTCTGTCTCCTATCACAATTGTTAGGGGATTACAGCACAATGCAGAACTTAAGAAAATTCTTAGAACTTCTTAGGACTTGTTTCTGGGCTGGTATCCAGAAGCCTGTGTTTGTCTAAGTTTAGAGGGCTTTTGGGACACAACTAATCTGATACTTGAAACCCATGAAGTCAGGTGTATTAAATTCTACATGGAAAAGACAGACACATAACTATGTGCTAACACAGTCAGATGAGCTCTGTTTAGGAGCTAATTCCTGCTGCACTGGTGACGTGGGCAGTGGTTAAACTAAGATCTTTTTTGCTGATTAGAGACTTGCTGAGCTAATTGAATGAGCTCTGTTCAGATAAACCAGATGGAGCTGCAGGAGTCTGCGTACCATGGTTATTTTCCCCACCTAGTCTTTAACCACACCATTTAAATGCCTCTACCTTGTGCTGGATTGTATGGACTAAGTAAGATCATCTATACTGTACATTTCATTGCTCAATATTTCACCTCTCCCATTGCTTTCAGATGCTGTATACTTACGGATCAAAAGCCATTTTCTGGGGTACCCCTATTTCTGGACCTGCTTTTGTCCTTCAAGGTTTTAGAAATACAGAACAGCCTGTTTATAATCTCCAAAATTCAATGTTACAATGGAGTCTGCAGTGAAAATCAACATCAGAAAAAAGTGTTGTCATTTATATATTGCTGAGATACATTTAGAAAAAAGTTGTGTAGATTCTATAGCTACCTCATTTTCATACACATACAATTACCTCCATTACAGAAGCCTTTCAGGTAGGGACTCTAAGATACAAAAATAATATAAACAGTGGATCTTTTGAAATCACGTAAAATCTAGGATGTGTAAGAACTACAAGATGTGGGCCAGTTTCCTATATAATTTACAGATATTATAAACCCACAAAGTTTAACTCCATCCAGGGGGAAGTACATAATCTATTGCTAAGTCTTGTGTTCCAAGCAGCCTGGAAGGATGGCCATGCTGGGTATCCTGAGGAGTGGCTGCATAGTGCTGTGATCTTCCAGGATCCCTCAACACCTCCTCCAGGAAGTGGAGATAATCACTCCATCTCCAGACACCTTCCTTGGAACATTCCTTCTCAGAATCCTGAAAGTGTCAGAAGTAGCTTTCACCTGTAGAGCTTTCCTCTGGAACAAGCTACCTACATGTCTTAGTCCTCATGGCAGCTATTACTGAAGTGGCAGCCCATCTGTTTCCAAAGCATCACTTATTCTTTTCACTTACAAAAAATCCTCTTATCATTTCAGACAGTCTAGCACCACTAAAACCTCCTGCACAATTTATACAGGCCTGTTCTCCTCATGTGTCTTGTCTCAGCCTTCATTTGCACTGTCTTCTCTTGTTCATCTTTGTTCCTCTTAATTGCTTTATTGTCTTCTTTCTGGCTTTGCATTTGAAATGAAAAGCAGGGAAGTTTGTAGACTGGTTCTTTGATTAGGCAGGATTGGATTTCCCATGGCCTTAGAGCTGAAGCAAGGCCAACCCATATTTGGCATGAATTAGACTCTGCATTTTTAGCTGTATTGTAGGAGTCCATCCAAAGTTCTTCAATGAGGTTTTACACATGATCCAGCTGGCAGCCTGCAGGCTGCAAGGTGGCTCTGCCTTGCCTCTGTTCTCTGGCCTTGAAGGTCAGAAAAAGTTGTTAGCACACTGTGTGAAGTCCAGGCATTAATGCCACCTCCTGCTCTTACTGTGAGCAAGACAGGAGGCCAGAGGAATTAGGATGGGGTGGGTGTTAAAGGCAGGATGCATACTGCAGCCCCTCAAGAGTTTTTGCTCTGCCAGGTACTTGTGGCTAAGTCCTCTGAGATGCTAAGACATTCTGATATTTCAACAGGAACCCACTTCAAGTCATGCACTCCTGCTGCTTCTGTTACGTTGGTGCTGCTGTCAGTGTGAAGCCAGTTCAGCTCCATCAGCTGGCAGAAGCCTGGGTTTGATGGGTGCATTCTGTAATTAGTGAGTTGAATCCACTCATGAGTCAGATTAGAGTAACCACCAGTTGAACCCACTCATGAGTCAGATGAGAGTAACCACTAGCCTGAGCAAATGGCTAGAACTCTGTCTGGGAATGGGAGGGGAATGCGGGAAGGTAAGGGAGCATCTGCCTTTTTGGCAGTGAGCTGCTACATCAGTGCTGCCTTGTTGCAGAACAAAGCCCCTTGTTACAGCTGTGAGGCACATCGCTCTGCTCCCTGGTGCTGCCTCCCAAGGCATGAGCTGTCCAAAAGCTGGGATCCACTGAAACAAGTGTAGGGAAGGATAACCGTGGGAAATGGCTGCCGTGTTTCGTGGAAACCCAGGACATCTGTCACTGCAGTCTGTGCTTCTTTAGCCCCTGGAAGGCAATTGTTTTCCCACTCTGCCGGGCTTTGTTACTAGAAGCCAGTGGAGATGTGTGTTCCTACCCATGACCACTGCTTTGCAGCATCAGCAAGGAATTCCACTGCACATTAAAGGTCCTGAGTGACTTGTTCAGGATGTGGTTTTTGTGACAGACAACTACCCCAAGGACGAAATCCTACAGCTGTTTTCCCCTGCTGTGCAGTATAACCCATCTTGCCCAAGGTTAACAGCAGTCAGCTCATCTCAGCCAAACACGGTGTTAGTTCTGGTGTTGTCATCCTGTGGATCAGCAGGTCTGCAAAGCAAGACAATACTTCTCCAGAATGCATCCTGCCTTTTCAGAACTTTTAATTAAAAAAAAAAAAAGTTACTTAAATGCTTCATTTTGCAACATTTTATAAAGTACATTTTTAAATTTAAAAGGAAGGAAATGGTATTCAAATGCTGATAGTGAAAGCTAGGTTACCCAAAGCCAGACTGGGGTAACCAGAAGAAAATGTGGATTATTTGGGTAATGATTTAATGCAAGCATTCTGTAAACACTAGAGGAAAATCATCAAAACTTGAGAATCAGGAAAGAGAATAATGAGGCTCCTTTAAGAAGTAATGGCACTGAAAGCTTGAAATTTTCCTACATAGGCAGTTCAGTGTTCTGACCAGCCTAAATCCTGCACTGTGAAGGACACGGCTTGGGTGTTGGAGTGAGAGCTCCTCTGGACCCAGGCCCAGAGGAAAACCAAAGCACAAGAATTGAATTAAAACCTTTGGATAAGCTGAGATACATGAAATCACACCAAAGTGAAATAGAAATATAGATTTTTAACTCTTAGTAGAAAAATATGCTAAGTGCCTTAAACATTGAAAAGCTGCAGCAAAGAGACCTTAAACACAGTTTGTACTGCAGCAGTTTTACCTTTTCACAGAATTTCCTTACTCTAGACAAAACATAGATAGAACTATATTGTTCACATTTTTTCGATAGAGTGTTCACATAAACAATAGGAGTTGATAAAAACTATATACGCAAATTCGTGTAATACCTATGTAAGACTTGTGTAAGATTTACGTTCATTAGAATTAGACCTAATTAGACCAGGATAGGTTAAGAAAAGAAAACTAGAATTTTGTGTTAATTTTATTGGTTAATTAACAAATATAATCCTCTAACTGTAAGTTAGTTAAAACTGCAACTGCAACTGCAACATCTCCAACATCACCAAGCTTAGCCTGCTGTCGCTGACGCTGCTGCTTCGCCTTATCGTGTATCCCCTTCGAACTCTACCTTCAGAAACCATGCAACTGCAAAATAAAGGACCTTAGCAAAGCAGCAGCCTCCCCTGCTCTTTCACCCTTGGCCGAAAAGGGAGGGTGTCCCATCACAGCTCAACACTTGGGGTCACCTGCCAGCACATCTCCCTGACTACTGTCCTGTTTGAGACACATTTCTGTTACTGTAGAACTACTTCAACTGCAACTCTGCTTTCACAGGATAGTCTAGTGCAAATATGTATTTTCCCCAGCAGATGCTTCCACAAATATATGTTTCCCCCAACAGATGCTCCCTTCTATCCCTGGATATTGAGTACTGCCAGTAAGGGGTGTATTGAAAGCAGCAGAAAACATACCATATATGAGATGTTATTTGGTGTCATGTCAACCTCTCTGTCATTCATTCAACATTGAATCATCTCCCTTGTGGAAAAGGTTAGGCTGTATCTTATACCATTTTCTGTTTCATTTTTAGTAGGACATAGAAAAATGTTTGCTTTTCTTTGTGTTGCATCTACCAACATTTAAACTGGTGTTGTTTCTTCCAGTTGCTACTTGTTTAGTGCAGTGCCATGTTGGACAAAAGCCTCTGTGAAGCAACTGTGACTGATCTTTATTTAGCAAGGATCTGGAAAATCACCTGTTGAGGTTGGAAAGTACTTTGTAGTAGTGAAAAGCCTCCTATAGTGCCTTCCTATCTAAGCAACTTCGGCAGCTTTTCATTTGCTCATTCAAATAACATCAAACCCAACACTGTGACGTCCACAGGAGTTATTATCTCTGTATGGAGTCTCAGAAAAGAAGAGAAATCAATTTCCCAGGACCTGCTGCAAGATTGCAACACTTTCAGAAAATTTTGTTTGGTTTACAAGTTTACATTTACTAGAATTGCCTTGCTGGGACCTTATGCTATGTGACTCTCATCCACTCAAAGCCTGGAACTGTCCTAAGTTCCTTTACCCTCAAAGCCTGGAACTGCACTCTGTTCCTTCACCCTTTACCCATTAAAAACAAATAACATGACCCTTTTATATCCACAAAACAATGACACAGTAAAGACCTTTGGCTCCTGCCAATGCCAGAGCCCAAATCCAATTATAAAAAAATATTTATTAAAAAATGGTTACAAAAGAACATTTACAGTTACTCCTGATTTCACTTTCCTTTCTCCTTGATCTCTGCACAGTAGAGTCTGTTACTAAGTTAGAAACTTCAGTTGTTTTGTCATTGTACATGACATATGCTAGCAGCTGGAGGAGGAAATGTTATTGAATAATTACAAAAAAAATAGGGTTGGAAAGCTCCTTGAGAGTCCATCCCAATGCTTGGGCTGGGTAATCCAGATCATAGTTATGTCTCAAAAACAGCTGCTTAACAGTTTTTAAAAGTTTGTGGTGATGATGAAGGTACTGAAAACTCCACAGTCAGTCTCATCTAGTACTATCCACACTATTAGAAAGTCTGGTCTATAATAGAAGTGGAGGAGAACAGACAATTAAGTTCCTCTTTCTGGATAACTTTCAGTCTTGAAGATTGTGTTATCCTAATTTTTAATTTTTTTAAAGGCTATTTCTTTCAATTTCTTCTTACAGATTTGTATTCCTAACTCTTCTCTACAGCCCTCCTAACATGCACCACACATAGCTGGATGTGGTGCTCCAGGCTGAGGCTTTGCCTCTGGCAAACACAATGGAAGTACTATTTATTATGTCTTACATTTTTACACATGCCAATAGCACTGAGTGTCTGTTTTTCCAACAAAGTCATGTGCTGTATGATTGAGGGTCAGATCAAATGCTCTTCAGAGAGAAAGTGCAAACACCAGAGGTGAGGAGGCTGTGCCAGGGCAGGGAGCTCTTGACTCCCATGTCCTAGACTTGCTTTCAGCACGCAGCTAATGGAACCTGAAAAATACAAATCAATTATGTAACTAATAATTGTGAAAGTTTCCAAGGGAAAAAAATAACTCTCCAGTGGTTACAGCTAGTGACAAAACGACAAGGCAGTTTGAACAATACCTGTAGCCATCTGTGTCTCTTCACTAACCATTAATTTAAGCAGTGGGAGATTTGGCAAAACTGTCTTCACCACTGCAGAGACCAGAACTGAAAGGATTTTCCATTTTGAGTAGCAGTGGAAATAGCGAAACAGGAATGAATGCACAAAAAGCAGAGCTGCCAGGTAAAATGGTTCGAGGGCAGTCTTCTTTTGCTTAAAAAAAAAACAAAAAAATGTGTGAGGAAATTCAGGAGCAGTAAGTTTAGGGGTCTGGGAATTAATTAATTAAACTGTAGCCCTACACAGTCCATTGGGAAAGAACTGGCACTTGGACAAAGCTGTTGTAAGACTGTGTAATCAGTAGCACATGGATTGTTCAGAGATACGAGGAAAGATGCTGAGCACTTAAGTCAGTGCTGCTATGACGCAGATGCCAGGCTCGAGGCAGCTTGCCAGAAGTAGTCCACTGGCTGTTGACAAAAGCATTGCGTATCTCATACGTAGTATGAATTGGGTTGAGACTACAACAGAAGACGTTATTCAGAGGACCCATGCAAAAGTCACCAGCGGTAACAAAAGTTAACCTGAATTCCTCTGTTTTCAGAAGTACACAGTTGAGAACTAGCAGGTACTTAAGAAATGTGATTGGGTGCAAGATATAACAAGTGAGCAGGAACTGATTTTCATCAGAAGTAATAAAACCCATCTGCCTGCAGAAGGAGCTGGCCAACTCAAGGTCCGAGTGGAACTAAAGTCCTTCTTAAAAGGAGGCAGAAATTTGAGAAGTCAGAAAACCCAAGTGGCTCCACAAAGTGCAAAATCAGACAGTGTTAGAATCAGTCCAAATGATCTCTGCAAATTGAAGGAAAGGAGCCGTTCGAAGCTTATCTCAGGTAAGCTCATACATACTACTACTTGCTGTAGATACAAAACCTGCAAAGTAATAGCCAGTTACTAGGAGTTGAAGGAGGGGGTCAGAACATGAATACCAGTTCTGAGGTGGGAGTTAGTAGCTAACTTCTGTGAGGTCCACCTGAAAAGACAACTTCGTGACACTGTGATTAGAGCATGAGCTTTGTGGGCTGCCCACCCTTTAACAACTAAAATGTCAAAATTTCTGGGAAGTCTGTAATGGACTTGGATGGCTTTAGAGAACTGTTTTCATTGTATGAAGCACTTACAGCACATTGGAACCCAGATTTTGGATTCCTTATGCTTTATTGAGGGTTGCATGCAAAGCCACATCCAGCTTCTTAATGAGAACTGAATGGGTGTTACCGCCTTAAATAAAGCTTAAATAAAGGATCTCAGCCTCCAGCCTTGCCCTGAGATTAGCGAGGGGAGCAGTCCCGCAGGATGTTTCGCCCTTTCCGAGGTAAGGCATGCTATCTGCTTGCAAGGCAGCAGACTGACAGCGGCAGCAGGGCTGCACCGTGGGGGTAGGTCCTTACAAGCACCACTGGCAGCTCTTCAGTCAGAAACAGAAAGCACCGAGTTGCCAGAACACTCTGCCTTTAGGGGCAGCAAAAGAGCTGATTCAAACGATTTCACAAGGAGCCCTGGGCTCTGGACCAGACCAGTTCTGGTTCTCATGCAGTCTTCACGGACTGGTCACTGCCACCTGTACAGCGGCTAAGACCTGCCCTTTTGGACAGCCCCTTTCCTTCTGGATAGGCACTGGATCTGTGTTTACAAAGCAGTGTAAAGCTTACGTGCTGAATCCGTAATTTCTGCACTGGTAATGCAAAGAAACATAGAATGGCACAGAACTGTGTGTAATACTACTACTACTGAATCACCTGTGTAACCGTGCTGCCGAAAATATTCAAGAGGGTATTTTAAAGAGCAAAGTAGCTATTTAAGCCCACCCTGCCCCTTTCTGTTCCTCCACACAGCAGGCAGCTAAAGGTTCCCGTGCCGCCTCAGGAAAGCTTAGCCCGGGTACTGCTGAGTTGTCGCTGGCACCACAGACGTCCATATGATCGTAAACCGAAGGGCAAAATCAATGTCCTTATAGGTAATGATGAGGAGAAACCCTGCGAGGCGGGTGACCTGCTCGTTAATCGGGGAGCGCTGAAACACCCGACACAGCCGCTCCGTTCTCCTGGGGCAGGAATGCTAATGCAAAATGCCAGCCCGCCCCGCCAGCCCAGCAGCCTCTCAAGGCCAGCGGCGAGGGGAAGCCTCTGACTGCAAGGTCAGCGTGGTTAATCTTTCCCCAGATAATGCCAGCCCGCTCGGAGGGCCCTTCAAACCAACGGCGGCTTTACACACACCCCTTCCACACCCCACTCCTGGCTCGGCCCCTCGGGCCAGCCCGCCCCGGGGCGGAGCCCCGCGTTCCCCAAAAACCGCCGCCGCCGCGACCGCGGGGAGCGGCGCTGGGATTTGGGAGCGGCGGGACCGACACGGTGGGACGCGGGGGTCGGGCAGGGCTCGGTGGTGAGTGCGGAGGTGGCGGCCGCTGCTGCCCTCAGGTCTTGGGGGGTGGGAGCCCATCTTTCGGGAGTACTTTATGCAGTCGTTGTTGCCTCCCTAGACCCGAATCCATTTAAAATAGTTGAAACCACTATAAACTCGAGTATACTGTGTGCTTAATATGCTAGCGATGTTTTCAACCAATATATGATTCGATGTGTGACTTTTCAAGCCTGTCCCCATCAGGGAAATATCGAGCTATTTAAGTGATTCGTTCTATTATGGAACCCGAGCTTTTGGGTTTATTCTGGTCACACTGTGGTTAAAAGAAAGAAGATTCTCTTCTGACCTCTGCAGAAAGTGCATGGCTGAATCTCTGTAATAATTAAACCCACTGTCCTTTAGGGTCAAGTATTCCCTCTGTCATCATTGATGTTCAGGGTACAAAAATGTATATTTTATAAAGACAATATCTTTATAGTAAAACTTGGGACCTTAATTTTTTCTATGATGGTTGGGTTCTCAAATAGTTTGCTACTCACTCAACTGATACATAATTCCTATGAGGAGACACTAACATTTTTATTCATATAGGGAAGCAGTTCTGAGTAAGAAGCATACCAAGAATTCAGAATATGAGCGGAAAATGAGACAGCTGAGATCATGGGGCGAAATTACTGGCTGGTGTGTCTTTTTTGATTGTTTTGGTTTTTTCTGAGAAAAACTCTCCTTCTTTGCTCTAATTTTTTCTTCTTCATACTTCTTCCTAAAGTATGGAAATCTAGAAGGAGGGCTGGAGGTTAGAAATGTAAAGATTCCTATGGTTAGTTTGGCATACTGGCAGGAGATGAGACTTGAAAGCCTTTCAGATGTACAGACCTTGATCTTCACCTTGGGATCTGTCAAAGGAAGAGTGTACTATAAAATTTTTGCATAAGCTTCAACTAATATTTGTAAATCTGTGTGCATATTGAAAACTTTATTTGTCCATGCTCAGAATTACATAGAAAAAGTGAGCAGCCTTCATTGCCTAGGCAGAGTGAAATATGAAACAAACAGAAAAAGGATGTATTTTAGTTTTATTACTGTTATGGTATTTATGATAGGTGAAAATTTGTTGTACTATGTTGGGGGGGCTTAATTGAGTGCCTGCACCTCTGAAAATTCATTTAGGTGCTGGATTATTGGCATCTCTAGAGGAAGTGACTAAAGAAGGTTCAGCTGTACAAAAGGCAGGGCTAAGTAACTGGTGTGTTTGTGATATTTTCCAATTGGGCACTAGAGGTGATTAAGCACAGGAGAACAACAGGGAGTGTAACTGCCAAGGGAAGTACTTTAAAGTACAATTTTCCCATAAAATGGATTGGCAAAAATAACTGTAGAATGCAATATTTAGGGGGATGTCATAGAAAATGGGGAATGAAAAGTATTTATATTGTGAGGAAGGGGAAAAATCAGCTGTGGAGAGACCTGCTTGGTTTTGGGAAGGGCAATCTTGTATTGGCTGGACTAGTATGGTTTTGAAGTTCTTATCTCTTTTCTAAGATAATTGGATTACTTTAACATCTTCCAAAGCATATGCCATAGTTGATTATCAATTGTGGTCACTTTGTCAAAATCACTTAATTGACACGATTTTCATGTCACATTCACAAGAATGAATATTGTGAACCCTGGTGGCAGAAATAGGTCTTAGTGGAAGCAAAATGGTGTATGTAACCCTTATTTTCTGTCCAAGTGTACCAAGCTTAGCTGATGCTAATTAATGTTGGTAACTGGAAAAAAGGAAGCTTTGTAATGACTGTCTTAAAAGTTACACTCAACTGCAGGATGTAGTCAAACTAGTTTAGCTTGGTAAAAATCCTTGGAGGCTATTCAGTGCAGTGCTCCTTAACATTGTGCCTGGGAGACAAACTGCTTTAACCTTTCACGGTGAGGAGAGTGGTGGCCAATATACATAGTAGACACTAATTTGAACCCAGATGTCTTTCTGTGGTATTCCTATCTTTCTTCTGATTGTCAATTAGGATATTAAATATTTTTTTACCCTTAGCATGTTTGAAAGGCCCATTTTAAATGGAGCAGGCACCAAGTTTTTATTAGGTGTTAGCATGTATATTTATGACATACACTTACAGAAGCGTTAAATACTCCTCTTTCACAGAAAGAGGAACCAATAATGCCAGCACTGAACTGGAAGCCCTTTGTCTACGGAGGTTTAGCATCAATCACTGCAGAATGTGGTAAGCATTTGCTTTAACTGTTGATGTGATTTTCTTGACTTGGATAGTTTCTGTGTAAAACAAGTTTGGTTCCATGCTGCCAGTGACACAGTAGTATATGGTGCTCTACTGCATAGAGGTTTTTGTTTAATGCTGACTGAAGAGTTGCTCTGCTCTCTGTTGCAATGTCAGAACACTTGGGTCTGTAAACTCTCATCCCTGGTGAGTCTTGTTTTTATACATGTTTTGCCTTTGTGGTTTATTATTTGGTGTTTATTTGATGTGTTCCTAGACAGTGATTGTAAGTAGATACAGCTTCTGCTTTGCTACAGTAGACAAGTTAAGCTCTTAACTTGTAAATTTTTCTCTTAGCTTTCCTGAGTATCTATGTTGCAGTTTAAATTACCTTTTCTTGAATGTAAGTGGCTGCTTAGATTTGAACACTTAAATTCAATAGTGAGCAACACAGAATAATTGCTGTAGTGAGACAGTGCATCTGATGTTCTAGGCCTATGCTAAAGGCAAAGCTAAAATGTCAGCATCCATATAAAGTCATATCTGAAACGCATGTACATGAAAATAAAGTAAATTTTCATTGAAGCAGAACATGGTTCGGCATGTGGTAGGCTTGCATGCAGGGTCTGTCTAGTAAAGTAGATGCAGTATAAAATTACACTTAAAACTACTATTTTGTTGTCATAGAATACTTTGGGTTGGAAGGTCATCTGGTCCAACCCTCCTGCTTTGAGCAGGGACATCTTTAATTAAGTCAGGGTGCTCAAAGCTTTGTCCAATATGACTTTGAATGATTCCAGGGATGGGAAGGATTTCTAGATAGGAAACTTGTGCAAACTTGCTTTTGAAACCTCTCTTATTTGACTTGACTGAATATGGCCGATAATGCCAAAAGCTATGTAAGGAAGACAACTCATGAAAGCTGTGCTTGTCTGTTAAGCCTCATTTGAACAGATGTAGTTAATCCTGACTGCTGTTGATACTTCGGTGAGTATGGAATGTTGAGGTGGTCCTTTTCCTGGATGGATATGCTTTCTGAATCCTTCCATAAAGGGAGCATGGAGACTATGAACTGAACATAGCATAGCAGTAGGCTACAGGAAAGCAGAAATAGGTATGGCTGCTATTGCTTCATCAGATACTAGACCAGAATCTGTATAGCATGTCCTATGGAATTTATTTGCCTTCAGTGACGTCCTCCTCAAAGGTGTTGGTAGAATACACATGCAAACTCACTACTTGAGTGGGATTGCAGAGTCCTGTTCAGTGTGGCTGCTGACAACCAGGCAATGCCATGTTGCCTGAAAACATAGTGAATGTGGAATGTAAACACAGGAAGTAGGCAGGGCCTCTGACAGGCCTTTAGAAGAAAGGAGGTGATAGAATGTGACTCGTTTCTTTAAAAGAAAGTCTTGGTAAGAAAGACTTCTTTCCCATGGGAGTACTTTTATGTAATATGATGTATAATAAATGTTGCTGTTGCTTGTATGATGTTCTCTGTCTTTGGTTAGGTAGGTACTTCATTAATTTCTCACTGATTTTCCTTTAAGGTACTTTCCCCATTGACCTGACCAAAACACGTCTCCAGGTTCAAGGTCAAGTTAATGATGCCAAATATAAAGAGATCCGCTACCGTGGAATGGTGCATGCACTGGTCAGAATATGCAGAGAAGAAGGATTGAAAGCCTTATACTCTGGGTAAGATGAACTGAGTTGCAGCAATGGCTTATGAACAGTCTTATGGATAAGTATAAGCCCATTGCATGTGAATTTTTGGGTTTCAGGATTACAAGGTATTTGGTTAGCCTTAATCTGGAAGTTGGAAGACCAAGCTTAGGTACCTTCAGTGCTGCACACTGCAATAGCATTTCAAATTAAAAAAAAAAACCCCTCAAACAACAGAACTTACTTGAAACAAAATAGCTAAGCATAAGGTTATTCTCCGTGGTGCTGCTATGGTTCTTCCATCTCTCAGAATTAAAATTGAATTAACCTTTGTCTATAAATGAGCATGCTTTTCTTCAAAACATGCAGAATGGTGGAGGAATTACATTTCAGACATGCCTGCCAGCTATTTTATAGGTCAGAAGTTGAAGCATAGTCTAATAGTAATCCCTTCACAATTCATTCATGTTCTTGCAGGCTCTATGTAAAAAAACAAAAACCAAAACCTAAAAAGCTCCAAAGCTTGTTTTGTTTATAGTGAGTTTAAATTGTTCATTTAAATGAACAAACCTTTCTCTGCTAGGTATCTCTGCCTCTCCTGCACCAGGAAGTATTTTCTGACCAGTTTTTGAGATCATGAGCATAAACGCTACTGCTGCTTGTTTTTACAGGATTGCACCTGCAATGCTACGGCAAGCTTCATACGGAACTATGAAAATAGGCACTTACCAGAGCTTAAAAAGAATGTTTGTTGAGCATCCAGAAGGTGAGTGGTTATTTTCCGTTTAACTGAGGACTGGTCTGCTTGAAGCTGACTGTTTCCATTTAGTATCTTACTGTGGCATTTGAACAAGTCTGCTGAGAAGACATTCCTTATACCAGTTACAACAAAGTGAGTTAGCAAGGATAACTCGTCACAGCAGGTTTTATGGCTTCTGTAACTGGCACTCTGGTTAAATGAGGGGAGGCATCATCCTGTCCTAATGCATTATAAGCTTTGTAAATTTGCATCTAAACTCTCTTTGTTTGTGAAACAGATGAAACCCTCATGATGAATGTTCTGTGTGGCATTCTTTCGGGAGTAATCTCATCCTCTATTGCCAACCCTACAGATGTCTTAAAGGTAATTATATAGAGCTTGACTTTTTAGTTTGTGTTCTCTCCTGAAATAAAAACAGTCTCCTGATGAATATAGGATTTGTTTTGTAACCCTATTTATTCTCATCTCTTAACTTCTAAAAAATCAATAACATCCAGAATTCTTGGAACCTCGTTCTGGTCCATACTAATTATTTGGAAGTACACATGAGGAAAGTGAAAGTTGAGGAGGTATTTGGATCCACATTTTTCTGAGTGTGGGGAGAGAATAACTTTCCTGCTGCAGTGTTTGTGTGGAAGCCACGTTGCATATTTCATCTGTACTTCTTGGTAACACTATTACACTAGGATGTTTCTAGAGCTCAAAATGGGTGAAGATCAATTCAGAGGCAAGAGTTCCAGCAAATGCTACTTGTACTGTATGATTCCTTAATACTGTAGAGAGGCTTTGCAAACCCGTGTTCCAAGGAAATGGTGTTCCAGCATCAGTCATTTAAAGTGAATTAGTGAAACAACCACCTCTTTAAGAATCTGTTAGCTTAAAGACAGGAGGCTACTTGGAAGGGTTGATGGTATTTATCTTACAAAACTGGAGCTTGTGACTTACACAGCTGCTCCTAGTGAAAAGGAAAAAAAAGAAAACTCAGTTTTTCTGAAACGGCTAAAAAGCCTAATCTTTCATAGTGCTAGTGTGGTTATGTAGTGGCATTTCAAACATAAGCTTGTATTTCAAGTGTGGCTTCAATTAGTTACTTCCTAAAATTATGTCCACTTACCAAGTTGCTTGTTGACAACTTGTATTTGGAAGTTACCTTGGCAGGTTCCTAAGGATGTTCTTACAAATCTACAGGGTCAAAGACCATTGCTCTCAATGGCTGAAACAGTAATCTTTTTAACCTTTCATTTCAACATGTTCCTGTGAGAACACTGTAAAGGACGTCCTGCAGAACCCATCTGGGGAGGAGTGTACCCATACAGAAATAGAAGTGACTTAATGCAGCTAAGAATTGTACCACATACTTGTTCAAAATTAGCAGCTGCATCTGGATTGTTAAGGTGAAAGATTGCACCATGGTTGTGATAATGTCAGCTCTTGCTTTATATTCAAAGAAATTGACTGTACTACTTGCAGTTGTAACTTAATAGTTTAATATAGTTTTACTATTTTTTGGTTGTATTTATCTTTTAATTGTATCTTCAAATGAATCTCAGATCAGAATGCAAGCCCAAGGTAATATGATTCAAGGAGGAATGATGGGCAACTTCATACAGATCTACCAAAAGGAAGGCACTAAAGGATTATGGAAGGCAAGTAATTTTTGACCTCTTTCTTACACTTCAACTACACTTCCTTGCTCCGTTGAATTTCATGTATTGCTACAGTGTTCTCAGTTGAAATATGGAGGATGTAATGTCTGTCATTTGTCGTGACTGCTTCACTGCTGATGTCTCAGTGCTTTTTGGTGTAGGGTTACAGCCAGTCTTGTGTGCATGGATTAGCTGCCACTTAGGAGAGGGAAGACAAATGTAGGCTTCAGTTAGGGTGACTGGCTCTAGGAATAATTCAACAATCCTTTGTTGAACCCCCTCAATGGCATGACACCTCTCTATCTGTATGCTCTGTTTTAAAACATATGCTAAAGAACATTTGGAAGCAGAGGAACTAAAGAGCAACCCCTCTAGCTCAGGAATTCTCATATTCAGTCTTACAGGTTGTCTCTTGGGCCAGTTATAGTTAGTGAGTGTATAACAACTGAAGACCCAAGATGGACACTTGTTTTGAAACAGCTGGAAAATAGGAATGTTTTTCTATTAGTGTGCTTTTCTCACAAAGTTTCTTGATCGCCAGTTTTCTGTTCGTGCTCCTCACTTTGTCAGTTTTTCAGCTAGCAGCAAAGGAACACTGGTTTTGAGGTTTTAGCTGACTGTTGATGAAAGAATCGAAATGTTTAGCAGAGATAGAAAATATAGGTCCTGAAGTTGCCATTCTGTTTGGAAAAGTGATTTATCTGTTATTTCAAATTTGTGTTTTTGGAGCACATGCATCTAAGACTTGTACTAATTAGCCTTATTTGAATTTGCAATGTTCTTAACACATTTGTGGTGTTTTGCTTTGTATTATAAGAGCTTGGCTTTTCTAACAGTGCACAAAGATTGACTTTAAACTTCAACGATATCCTTTGTTTTGCCAGGGAGTATCACTGACAGCACAGAGAGCTGCTATTGTTGTTGGAGTGGAACTGCCAGTGTATGACCTTACCAAGAAGCACATAATTATGTCTGGATATATGGGAGATACAGTATATACTCACTTCCTGTAAGTTTGTGTAACTGGTTGTATAGCTCATGAATGGTTAGTCCTTGCTATAGGGGAGATGAGTATTTTGATTCTTCTATTATCTGTCTAGATGTAAATATACTTCTGATGTGTTTATAATTTTTAATGTAATAACATCTCAAGTTGTAGCATGGAAGCTAATTTTATTTAGGATTTGGATTTAACTTTCTTTTGAAATATGGAAATTCGTTTTGTGAGTAGTCTGAATCATTCAACTGTGCAAATTGAGGTTAGAAGAAAGTTACAGTCAAATATTATTCCCAGGGGCACAAACATCCTTTCAAGCATACTGTATATGAGGGCTGTATAGCAAATCTTCAAAATTACACTTTTATAGTAAATGAAAAGTAATTTTTCACATCCATTAGCTGACTTAATTTTTTACTAAAAGCATTAAACAGACATTATTATTGTGTGTTTTCTGGGAAGGGAAAATTCTTGTGCATCTGTGTGGTAGATCAGATTTCATTAAACCTTTCTTTTATTAGTTCCAGTTTTCTTTGTGGGTTAGCTGGGGCCCTTGCATCCAACCCAGTTGATGTTGTAAGAACACGCATGATGAATCAGAAAAGCCAACAACATGGGGGACACTCAGCCTACAAGGGCACTTTGGATTGCTTGTTACAGGTAAGTAGTTCATGTCTCATCATAAATAGAAACTGCTGCCACCAAACAATGGTTTTGCTGTAGAGCTCAAAATTGTTCTGTTTTCCCTAATAACTCAAATATGCTTTTTACCATAATGCTCAAAAGGACGATGCTGTCAGTAGTGCACTCGGTGTGAAAAGTATCAACTGTCTTGACAGAAAGGCAGGAAGAAATTTAGTGTCTGCTGCAGAATCTTACTTCCTTTGGGGGCTTCGATGAGGAAAGGAAGGCTCTCAGCAGCACTCTCTCTTGCTCAGCTTTATACTGTGTCAGGCTGACAGGAAATTATCATTTCATAGGTCAAGCCTTGAAGAACAAGATTTTCTGGAAAAGATGGTTTTCTGTGTTGCTTACTGTATAATGGGAAGCCTAGTGCAGCCAGAGGCAAGGCCAGCCTCTGATTTTGATTCCTTTGATTTGGCTTCTCACATCTCTAAATTTGGTATGAGGTGGGATCATGACAGCCTTTTACATGGAGAAGAATGGATAGTAAGCTCTTGGTGTCCAGCTGTTAACTGAACAGTCCAAGTCACATTGTCCAATGAAATTGTGATGTCCATAGAGCAAACTGAAATATTTCAAGGGACTGCCTAGCGTTAGCTACAGGTTTACATGCAGAAAATGTCAAGGGGCTGCCAAATGTGAACTTCAGGTTTATAGGCAGCACCTTGCAAGGCTTTTATGGGGTTGTGGGTTTTTTTTTTTGATGTGGTGTTTTTGTTTTGGTTTTTGGGAGGGTGGGAGCAAGTCCAGGAATGCAATTTGGATCAATCTGTGTTGGGTACTAAGTGATGTAGACTGCAACTTTACCTGCCAGGTAATGCTGCAGGCTTTACTAATCTTGGTTTTATCTAGTGAAATGTGTTTTTTGTCCTGTCAGACAGTAAGTTTAAATTAATGTTACAGGATTAAGCCACCGCCTTGTCTTGTAAGCTGAGATGCTGTCTGAATTTCTCACTAAAAAAGAATTACATAAGTGTGTTCTTGTTATGCTTCTTGGTTTTTTTTTCTCCCTAGACATGGAAGAATGAAGGCTTTTTTGCTCTGTATAAAGGGTTTTGGCCAAACTGGTTAAGACTTGGTCCTTGGAATATCATTGTATCCTTTCCACAGGTGTGCAAAACTACTAAGTTAGCCATACAACCGCAAGTATTGTTTTTTACAGAATTTCTCAGTGTGGGAAGTGTCATATCAGCACAGATATTCCCCTTTTTTATGAATGGGAAATTGTGCAGTTGGACAGGCTTTTTTTTTTTGTCAACTGCTTCCAGTCAGATTGAACTTGTGATTCACACAGAGTGAATAAAAAAATATGGTCTTGCAAAATAATTTTCTGTTCTTCCAATTTCATACCTGCCCATATCCTTTGTTTTGAGCCTAGTTTTAAACAAACTTGACCAGGTGAGTTAGGAATGGGGGCTATTTCCAGAACTGGAGAAACTGTAAGCAGTTACTGATACAATCTTTTTCGTTATCTTAGTCTCACAACTTTGGCTTTGTTTCAAGAGCCAGCTGATCAGAGCCCTGGGAAGTGGTTGGTAGTAATTTTTTCACAATAAACGTTCTTTAGCCCATCAAAGCTAAATGAGTAAAGACTCCTAAGGCCTTTTGCAGCATTGTCGTACCTCCTCAGTCCTGGGTTTAAGATCCTGAGGAAAAGGGATAGGAAAGTAGTTTGTATCACCAGCCTTAAAGCAAGTTTCATTGTTCTGCCTAGTATTGTGTAAAAAAGTGGCCAACCTGCAGCATGGCATAGGAAGGAACAAGGAGTGGAACACTGTTTCACACAGACACACAAGTGGTCACAGTGAAGTGACCAGTTTTCACTGCTTGAACAGGAAGCAGTTTTCCTTAGCAGCTGTGCCAGTTCTTTCTGACATATGAACAGCTGAAGAAACTGGATGCCTGATGTGCTGAGCTGTGTACAGAATTCTGTTAATGTGCTGAGTTTAGAGCAATGTGCAAGTTGTCTTGAGTATTTGCTCATTATTGTCTGAACTGCTGGCCAAAAGAAGAGGTCACTGCAAGACTGAGAAGGACCTGGAAGTGATTTCAAGGCAAACTGGCTCCTGTAACCATGGCTTGTGCACGTGATTCAGTGGATGATGTGCACTGTTCTTCAGACTGAACCAAACGTGATGGAATACCTTCTGTCAACTGTTCTGATGTTCTTGAATGCAAAGATCTGTAATGCAACTTTGTGCATCTGCGTCTCAAAGCACAGTTGGACAGGCGAGTCAAAGAACAGTTTTTTTTCTCCTGTATTTCCATAGATTTCCAATAAGGAAGGAAAGAAAAAAGATTTCTGTAAAGGAAAAAATATTTTTGTAAGGGAAGATAAGCAGAACCAAGGAGCTGGGCTTTTCCTGCTTTCAGAAATGTATACAATTTGATTGTAATAGCTTAAAGCTTCCAGTTAACTGGAAGTGTCATAAGGCATCTTTGCCAGCTTTCAGGTTGGCAAAATAACTACTGCAGTATAAAATCTGCTTCTGGTTTTGAAGCTTTCCTGTGTTCTAAGTCCTGAGATGTCTGCATAATTTGCTGGGAATAATCCAGCTTCATTAGCAAGTGTGGTTGCTACAGTTGACAGTTTTGCATAGCTTTAAGAAAGTGGGTGGTTTTTTTTTTCTTCCAATGTATAATTCTTGATTTCAGCCAAAGTGATTCTTCAACATATTCATATGGAAATTGCAAGTAGGAATGAAGTTCAAACAAGTTCATGCCCATCTGCTGATCTTGCAGAGAAACTTTCCATGCCTCTTCCATCCTTGGGAAGAACTACTGGTTACTGGCTGCTAGGTGTCATCTGAAAGGTGCAAGTTTTACACTGAGCAGTCAGGCTCTGTCACGCAGGTGCCTATGTGACAAGAGCCAACCTCTCCAAAAGTGAATCTACTATAAATATACTGCTTTCCTTCTCTAAAAAGACACCCAAATCCAGAGCTCATGAACACTTTCGTATACCAAAGAGGCACAAGTTGCTGTTACATGCAAGGAAACACTTGATGTAGAAATCAACCGCAGCTTCTATAAACATTACCTTTAGGCTTAAAGGTATAGCAAAACTTCAGGGCCATTAACTAAACACTTACATCAGGATTCTTATTAAGTGCTGCTGTTGAATTCCAGGAAAAAGGAATGTGTGAGATGCAAGTTGTCAGATGGATCTTCTGTGTTTACAGAAGGCAGCAAAGCAGAATGCATAGCTTTGGATTTTTGTGGCTTTGTGTTAATCTTTTACACATTTTTTCATAGAACTATGCATTCCACTTCAAGAAGTTTCATTGTGATTTCAAAATTGCTATGATCACCGAAAATTACTAATTTTTAGTTCACAAATGGATTTTTTAAATGCACAAGGCACTTTCTTTCCTAAGGTTAAATGTTTTCTATATATAGGGGTATGCTGATGTGCAGTGTTTTCCCTTACAACTTCCTGTGCTTTAATAAAAAAATGTGTAAATATTTTTGTACACTGTGTAAGCAAAGTATGTTTTACATATTCAAGCCTATTAAAAGAATTAAGATGTAAAGTGTGATGACTTAGAATGGCTTTCAGTTTCTAAGTTTCAAACAGTGCTGGGAAGTTTCAAACACTTTAAAGTGATTAACAAAGGAAAGCTGTTGCTGGCATTGAACTGTTCCAGGTAACTGGTTATTTAGCCAAGGCACACTAAAGTTGCTGTAGTTAAAAGCTTGTGTTCTTGTGGCTGAGTAACATGCACTGACCATAGGCTTTTGCTGTTCTTTGGCATCTCTTAAAACAGCAAGACCGTTTCCCCTTCTGTTACAGAAACTGCTTGGTCTGAAACAGATCAATCACGTTAGTGTTGTGTAGCAACAGAGTAAGTTTATCACACTTGTAACCAGAGTGGCTTTCTGGAGATCATGTGTGGTAGGACAAAGGCGATGGACTAGGTCTGATGGGGATGAGGAATCTGCCAATTTGGAGTGAAAGTAGCTGCACTGTACCAGGTAATCTGTGGGGAAGCTGGAGAGGGATAGCTGGACAAGATGGACTGAAATTAACTGCTAAGCCCCAAAGACAACAAAATAGTGAAATAATAGTTCAGGACCTCAGCTGAGACTAGTGCAGTGAATACCACTACTTCTTTTCAACCTCTTTAATTCTGATGTGCTTTAGTTAGGATTTAGTGTGTAATGATACAAGATTTAAGTTTACAAAAACTAAAACCAAACCAAAGGTAATGGTCTCTTGCTGCCTCAGGAAAGAAAGCTCTGGGAAATGGAAGGAATGAGTACTGGTGTCCCGGGGAGAGCTGGGGATGGGGTGGTCCCTGCCCAGGAGTGCAGTGGGGCTGCCTCTGCCTAGAGGTCCAACCAGACCAGGTGTGGGTCCTACACTTTGGCCACAACACTCCCCTGCAGTGCTACCGGCTGGGGGCAGAGTGGCTGCAAAGTGGCCCAGCAGCAAAGGACCTGTGGCTGCTGGTCAACAGCGGCTGACCATGAGCCAGCAGCGTGTGGCCAGGAAGGCCAATGGCATCCTGGTCTGTATCAGCAATAGTGTGGCCAGCAGGACCAGGGCAGTGATTGTACCCCTGCACTCAGCACTGGTGAAGCTGCACTTCAAGTGTTATGTCCACTTCTGGGCCCAATTTGGGAAGGATGTTGAGGTGCTGGAGTGCATCCAGGAAAGGGCAGTGGATCTGGTGAAGGGTCTGGAGCACAAATCCTATGAGGAGGGGCAGCTGAGGGAGCTGGGGTTGTTCAGCCTGGCGCTAAGGAGGCTCAGGGGGGACCTTATCACTTCTATAACTGCTTGAAAGGAGGGTAGGGCCAGGTGGGGTCAGTCTCTTCTCCCTGGAAACCAGTGACAGGATGAGAGGACAAAGCCTCAAGCTGTACCAGGGGAGGTTTAGGTTGGACTTCAGGGGGAATTTCTTCTCAGAAAGAAGACAGTCAATGTCTCACTAGACATTGGAATGGGCTGCCCAGGTAGGAGGTAGAGTCACTGTCCCTGGAGGTGTTTAAGGAATGACTGGACGTGGCAGTCAGTGCCACGGTCTA
Source organism: Machaerirhynchus nigripectus (assembly GCA_013397975.1). Classification (NCBI taxonomy): domain Eukaryota; kingdom Metazoa; phylum Chordata; class Aves; order Passeriformes; family Dicruridae; genus Machaerirhynchus; species Machaerirhynchus nigripectus. The sequence continues at coordinate 72,890 of VZRQ01011074.1, read as the reverse complement.
GCTGACACGGTGGTGTTCGGTCACAGGCTGGACTCGATGATCCGAGGTCTTTTCCAAGCAAGTCTGTGATCTTGTGGAGCCACCTGGGGACGCGGGGTGCCGCAGCCGCCTGCGCTCCTCCAAGCCGCCAGGGGGCGCCGCTCCCAGCCGACCGGCCCTCATGACGCACTTCTCTCTCCCGTGCCAGTGACGCCACTGCCATGCGACGCTACGCGGCGCGGTGCGCTCCGAGCCTCCCCCGGAAGCGCCGCCCCGCTCCCGGCGTTCCGCNCCTCAGTCTCTGGGACCGCCGCCCGCAACCCACCGCGCCGCTCAGCGACCGCCAGACAGACTCGGTGCTGGAGCTGAAGGCGGCGGCCGAGAACCTGCCGGTGCCCCCCGAGGTGAGGCGGCGGCGCTGCCCGGCCCGGAGGGGCGGAAGGCGGGAGCGAGGGCGGGAGTGGCGGCGGGGGCGCGCCGGCGGGCGGACGGGGG